>BQNB010165830.1:0-14177 GCA_026074375.1 Tanacetum coccineum | reverse complement strand
CAAGGCCTAATAACTTGTTTTTTAAGTATGTCAATCCTGGGAGTGTTTTTAGTATATTACTTGTTCAATACTAAATATTTAACCATAAAAAAGTTAACGTGCATCCGGAAAAAGGATACATATGGAACATTAGAAAACACTCTTCGTCTATATGATTATTGAAGATTTAAAAATATCATCGTCATAATCATCAAACGTATCCTGCTTTTTCCTCCGCTAATGAATAATATATAGAGCTAATAATGCCAGAAAGCTAACAACTGCAATTGGAACTATGATCCCGATAATCAAACCGGCATTATTTTTCTTTTTTGTGGAAGGTGGAGTGTTGCTCACAGTGGGGATAAAATCTGTACAATATTTAAGTAAAGAATATTAGCTTTCAAGAAGCCCACACTTAAGTAATAACTTGAAATATATTTTTCTAACTTGGGGTGGCATTTATTGCTGAAATAAGAGGTCCAAAAGTTCCTTGTACAGGTACGCAGCACGTCCCTTTTCCCGACCAGAGTAGATGTACCTCAAGGTAGTTATTTAAAACTTGAACCATTTTTGTCCTCGAAACAGGACTAAATGAGGCCTCATCTGCTGCCCGTTTTATATCGAAATCCGGAATCACCAAGTTTCTCTGGAAGAACAATATTTGAAAATATAATGTAAGAAAATTTGGCAAACAATAGCTATTTGACTCAATACTGCATTCACATAAAAAGGTAAACATAGTCCGGTCTGATTTTGTTTCAGATTAACTATCTTTTTTTTCACCCATGCACGAGATAAAGTTCAAAATCATGATGTCTTGTTTAACCTGACCATGTTAACTTTTCTCTAAGATGGTTAAACATTACCTCATATAAAATATTTTTGAAAGTTGGTTACCCACATTATTATACAAGTGGGTACTCTTTGACTTTTGACTTTTGGGTCAAAGTACAAACTTTCAAATAAATATTTGCTACGAATTCTAGTTAACACCTATCTGCAAATAGATATCGAAGACACGCCTACCAATACTAGTCTAAGTGGGAGTATCTTCTATTTGTAGCTCTGCAAACTGGAGGTTAACAGTATAGTTACCGTTTTCAAGTCCTAAACCATAGTATCTTAATGATCCATCAGCTGATGAGACGAACGGGCTTTTGGAAAAGTCATAGTCTAACGCTGGTAAATTGGTTTGAGAGTGTAAGGCTGAATATTTGTCATCCCATTATCCTACATTGCTGACACCCCACCTTCTCTTAAGAGTCAAATAGTATGTTTCTGGTCCAAGGGCTTCATTATCTTGCTCGTGAACTATTGGACTAGAAGATGTTATTTGAGGACCGCCACACATGATTCCAAAGCTACTATCTTTAAATTTATTATAAAAGGATACTTATCAAATCAAGTCTTCTAATGGTATAATAACAAGAGGAGATGATGTTGTAGAATAGTGAAGTACTCAGTTCGTGGAAGGCAAAAAGACTTGGTTCCGAAAGAAGATAATATTAATTACCAAATTAGACCACCAACCCAAGTACGTTGCTATCATATGAAACTAGTCCTAAAAAGGGATACTTTCATGTTTTTGCTTACATCTTGGCGATCCAAGACCACAAGGGAAATTCCTTTGGAGACAATTCAATCCTGTAGGAATACCACTAGAAACAAAATACATTGCAATTTAATTACAATAGGCATTAGTTAGTTACAAATGATTTATAGAAATATCAAACATAAATAAAAAATAAAGCATATGATTAATTACATGTTTTCAGAACCTTCTAAAGTGAAGTTGTTCACAACTAAGTTACTGCACACACACACAGAGACATAAGAAACACATTATTAGCTCGAAATGCCTTTCTAAAAACCAACAAACATTTTTGTCATGTTTTAATAAAAATAATCTTCAAATTCTTTTCTCATACATTTGTAAGAATGGCATGTTAACCCAAGAAGGAAGTGTTCCTGATAGTTCATTGTATGACAAATCACTGCATGAAGAGAATTGTACAAAAGTAAAACACAAATAAAATTTCTTACAGTCGGGTAGCAACTTAGAATTTATGTACATATTGTTGAGAGATGCGCTCTTTACATCAGGAAGAGTACCATTTAAACTATTGTTTCCAAGAAACCTGAGAACAATGGAGAGATGCCAAAATACAACACCAATTATTTCATTTCAATATCGATACTAGTAGTCCTAATGCATGCAAAATAGTGTTATATATTATCATAAAAGAAATATAAGTGTATTACAAGAATTGGAGTCGACTCAAGTTGAACAATGGAATCGGCCTTGACAAATTGTTGAAACTCAAATCCTTGAAAATTACAATGTATAATAACATTAGATTTTTTTTCTACATAAATAATAAACCGCCTTTACATAGATATTTTAGTTCTAATGCAGATTACTCACAGTCATGTCAAATTTTGATATTCTTCAATATCAGATGGAATAGAGCCAGTAATTCGGTTATTCCTATATAGTCTGCAAGAGATACATCTCCTTTTAAGTAACATTACAAAAAGGAAACATGGTAGACTTACGAAAGGTAATAATATTTGCTCACAGAACAGGCCTTTGGGCCTGGACTACATACGCCATGCATGGGCACAAGCCTAATATTACAAACAAAAGACGCAATGGACCGGAACTAAGCCCAGGACAAACTGGCGACTGTCCGGAGGCAGCAAGACGGACGAAAGGCTTCTCGAGGACACTTTCGCAAGTCAGCGGAAGTCTGCTAGGCAAGCCCTAGTCCGCAAATCACTATTATAAGCGGATCCTCGTCTAACGAGGGCCCCACTTCGGCCCACTAACAGAAACAAGCAAAATATTATGAAAACCTAATATTAGGCTCACCTATAAAAAGGGATACTCTGACACCCCACAAGGTATGCTTTTTTGACCACATTTCAGACACACATACTCTGACATTCTCTGCCAAACATGTTTACTTACTCTTACGCTGAAGTCCAATCATGGGGTCCATCCCCACGATAAGACTAACGGTTTACCATTAATTGTGCAGAAAATCATCTCATTACTTGATTTAGTATAATATCTCATCGTTGGCCCAGTCCAATAACTAAGCCAGATCCATCTTTCCAACCCATAACATTTTTTGTACTAACAAGTTGGCGCCATCCGTGGGACCCGATACAACTGCGTTCTACGAAAATACTCACCATGAGCAATCCTGAACAATCCGCTCCTAGCCAACCCACGTCTACCGTACGAAACACGATAGGGAGAGGAAAAGAGCCAGTTTTGCAAGACCGAGGTAGGCCCGCATCCGACGCAACCATCCGAGAGTATTGTGACAAGAACTATAACCAGTTGCTGCCAATCATAGCCGAGAAGTTTAACAAGGAGAAAGAAAAAAAATGAAAAGCTAAAGGGAGTGAAAGCCTGACTAAACTTTGACGGATCCTTCGGGACATCGCGGTACTCTGAGTCAAGGATGATGAGTACTAGGGAGCACAAAAAGAGGCACAGATCTAGGCGCTCCTGCAGCCCAAGACCCAGCCCTAGTGTGTTCTCAAGAATAAGGCGTGAACGGTCAAGATCGCCAAGGAAAAAATCAAGAGAGAAAGAAGGAGGCGTGTTCAAAAGGTTGGGAAACAGAGAAAAGAGTGTTTCCACACGCTCAGATAGTCACAACCAATGCTCCTACTCGAGATATACGGAAGCGTTCTTAGAAAGCGAGGACAGCGGAGGCGGGCATTGGAAATCAAGATCAAATAAAAAGAAACCAAGTAGGGAGGAGGACGACTTGTCCCAGCCATGGTATGTGAAGAAATAGATCCTTTTCATCTGCTACTTTGATTTCCCAAAAACCAGAATGCCCAGCCACATCAAAACATACGACGGGAGTAAAGATCTGGAGGATCACCTAAAAATCTTTTAGGCAACTGCCAAAACAGAACGGTGGGCTATGCTAACTTGGTGTCACATGTTCAACTTCACACTGAAAAAAAATGCGAGAGTATGGTTTGATGACCTTCCGGCCGAATCAATAGACAGCTATGATGATCTGAAAAAAGCGTCCGTGGAAAACTATCTTCAGTAGAAGAAGTACATCAAAGATCCCATATAGCTCCATAACATCAAGCAACGGGATGGAGAGTCTATAGAAGACTTTGTGCAAAGATATAAGCTAGAAAGTAGAGACGTCCAGGGGGCACCAGAGTGCATGAGGATCTCCGGATTCGTGCATGGAATCACAAACCCTGAACTCATCAAACGTCTCCATGACAAATGTCCAAAAACGGTGGATGAAATGATGAGAGTGACCACATCTTTCCTCCAGGGGAAGTGGCAGCCTCGAATCACGAGCAGACGAAGTCGCTCCCACCATGGAAACATCAAGAGGCTACCCAGAGGCAAAATTTTAAGAAAGGAGGATCCCGAAACCAACAGAGGTCGAAAAGGAAGCAAGACCGATTCATGTTCCTCACGAAAACTCCTAAAGAAATTTTCGCCTTAGAAAAAGGGAAATTCAAAGCTCCGCCACCAATGACGACTCCGGTCGAGAAGCGGAATCACACCAAATTTTGTGAGTTCCATGGTGAAGTAGGGCATAACACGGACGAGTGTATGTACCTGAAGAAACAAATAGAAGAAATGCTCAAGGCAGGAAAGCTTTCGCACCTAATAAAGGAGCTAAAATAGAACAGTGGAAAAGAACAACCTAAGACCGAAAATAAAGGAGAAACCTCCGAGAAAGATAAAGCATTGGCCATCCTAATGGTCTAACCTTGGGAAAGAGTGGCTAGGCAAAAAATAACACAAAGTTTTTCTCCTAACACAGAAATCCTTTTCCTACCTCTAGATGAAGACGAAGGGACAGAAGGTCCAATGATCATCGAGGCAGAAATAGGAGGTCATTTCCTCTACCACATGTACGTGGATGGTGGATCAGCCTCAAAAATACTATATGAACACTGTTTCAACCGACTCTGCCCAGAAATTAAGAACCAATTGGCGCCAACTACCACCCCTTTGATTGGATTTAGTGGTGAGATAATATGGCCAATAGGGCAAACACAACTACTGGTGAGGATTAGATACGAAGAACACTTCGCTTCGGCTTGAATGAATTTCGTGGTCGTAAGGTCACCATCTCCGTACAACGAAATTATTGGAAGACCAGGAGTCAGGAAATTGCAAGCAGTTTTGTCGATGGCTCACGGAATGCCGAAAATCCTAGTGGAAGGAGGAGTAATTACCCTAAAAAGTAGTAGGTTGGTTCTGCTGGAATGCGCGTTGGTCTCCGGACCAGAAGAGACTCCCCAAGCTCCCAAACCAATGGTGGAAGAAAGAGTCAAGGTGGCAATAAACCCAGAATATCTGGAACAAACTGTAATGATTAGTTCCACTCTCACCGAAGAGGGCCACAACAAGTTGTGTAACCTGCTTCAGCGCAACTTGGATATTTTTGCTTGGAAGCCTACGCATATGACCGGCGTCCCAAGACATATTGCAGAACACCGCTTGAACGTGCTGGAGGGATGTTCTCCAGTTAGGCAAAAGAAAAGAGGGCAAGCAGCGGATAGAAATCAAGCAATACATGAAGAAGTCAGAAAGCTTGTGGAAGCAGGAATAATAAAGGAAGTACACTACCATGACTGGTTGTCTAACCCAGTGATGGTAAAGAAGCATGATGACAGTTGAAGAATGTGCGTTGATTTCAAAGATTTAAACAAGGCATGCCCAAAAGATGGTTATCCGCTACCAAAAATAGATTGGAAGGTGGAATCCTTATTCGAATTCCCTTTCAAGTGCTTCCTAGATGCGTACAAAGGCTACCACCAAATACAAATGGCAAAAGAAGATGAAGAAAAAACATCATTCATTACGAGCCAAGGAATATTTTGTTATACAAAAATGCCTTTTGGTTTAAGAAATGCTAGGGCAACTTACCAGCATCTGGTTGATAAGGCATTCCACAAACAAATTCTCAGAAATCTCAAAGTGTACGTAGACGACCTTGTCATAAAAAGCCGCACAAAAAGTGAGATAGTCAGAGACATAAAAGAGACGTTTAAAACTTTAAGGGAAATTAACATGAAACTAAACCCTAAAAAATATACCTTTGGGGTAGAGGAAGGAATGTTCTTAGGGTACAAAGTCAACACTAAGGGGCTGAAAGTATGTCCAGATAAGGTGGACGCTGTCCTAAGTCTTCCGTCCCCAAAATGCTTAAAAGACGTGCAAAAATAAAATAGAAAACTCGCAAGCCTGAACAGGTTCTTGGCCAAATCAGCAGAGAAATATTACTGTTCTTTAAAACTTTGAAAAAAATGCACGAAGAAAAGTGATTTTCATTGGACCGCATAAGCTGAAGGTTCATTTAAGCAAATAAAGCAGCTAATAGCTAAACTTCCCATGCTAACCGCACCAATGGAAAAAGAGGAACTTATTGTCTACTTGGTAGCAGCAAAAGAAATGGTAAGTACGGTCCTGATGACGGAAAAGGAAGCTAAATAGATGCCCATCTACTTTGTCAGTAGGGCATTGAGAGGTCCATAACTCAACTATACGTTAACAAAAAAGTTAGTACTAGCCTTAGTACATGCTAGTAAGCGCCTAAAGAGATACTTTCAAGCATATCCAATCATAGTAGTCACGGATCAACCGATACAGCAGGTGTTATCAAGACCAAAAGTAGCAAGGAGGCTATAGAAATGGAGTATAGAATTGGGAGAATACGCAATACATTACAGACCTAGAGTATCAGTCAAAGGGCAGATATTAGCAGACTTCATAGTCGAACGACCAGAAGAGGACTCTCTGGCTGCTCTGATGGAAGTGGAAGAAGAACTCCTTGAACCATGGATTTTGTTTACGAACGGATCCTCCTGCACAGATGGTTCCAGATCAGGACTAATACTCACAAACCCATAAGGGATGGAGTTCACTTATGCTCTAAGATTTAGGTTTGCCGAAACAAACAACGAAGCAGAGTACGAAGCTTTGATCGCCGAACTAAGGATAGCAGAACAAATGGGCGTTAAGAACCTTCAAGCAAGTGTGGATTCACGTTTAGTGGCCAACCAAGTGAACGAAACGTATGTTGCAAAGGAGGCCGACATGATCCGTTACCTGGAAAAAGTAAGAACACTTACAAACAGCTTCAAGGTGTTCTCGACAAGTCCCCAGAAGTGAAAACAAAAAAGCCGACGCACTGAGCAAAATAGCTTCCACAAGCTTTGCACACTTGAGCAAGCAAGTATTGGTTGAAGAATTAAAAGAAAAATCCATAAGTGAAGTGGAAATATTGGCAGTGGTGGAAGAAGAAGGAGATACCTGGATGACTCCTATTTTCGAATACCTCAAGGATGAAACTCTGCCAGCAGATTATAAACAAGAGAGAGCAGTAAGATGCAAGTCGCAACGATTTGCTGTAATTAACAAGACTCTCTACATAAAGTCTTTCCTTGGACCATGGCTACGATGTGTGGGGCCACTTCAAGCAAACTATGTTTTGAGAAAAATACATGAAGGGGCTTGCAGCATGCACGCAGGCACGCGATTCGTTATGGCAAAAGCCTTACGGATCGGTTATTACTGGCCTACCATGCCTAAAGATGCAAAGGAACTAATAAGAGCATTCCAAGACTGTCAAGTTCACAAACCTGTACCAAGAAATCTACAGCAAAAGTTAACTCCAATCATGTCTTCATGGCCATTTTACAAATGGAGAATTGACATAGCCAGACCTTTTCCGGAAGGTCCTGTGAAAGTTAAATTCTTGATAGTAGCTATGGATTACTTCATAAAGTGGATTGAAGCAAAATCAGTCGCGACCATCACTGGCAATCAGATCAAAAAATTCGTGTGGGATAACATTGTTTGTAGATTTGGACTCCCAGGAGAAATCATTTCAGATAATGGAAAACAGTTCAAGGACAATCCATTTAAAGATTGGTGCGAGAAACTATGTATCCGCCAACACTTTGCTTCTGTTAAACATCCTCAAACCAATGGCCTGGTAGAAAGAGCAAACCGCAGCTTAGGAGAAGGAATAAAAGCAAGACTGGATGCAAGAAGTAAGAATTGGATGGAAGAGCTCCATCACGTTCTATGGACACACCGCACCATGATAAAATCTAGCAACAGAGACACCCCGTTTTCATTAACATACTGAACGGAGACGGTCATCCCAGCGAAGATTGGCATGCCTACACTCAGAACAGCAGAAGTGGACTTGGCACAAAACAATAAAGCTCTGGGAATTAACCTTGACCTTTTGGAAGAACGAAGAGAGGAGGCAGCGATACGTGAGGCAAAGAGCAAATCAAAAATGGAAAAGTACTATAATTCCAAAGTCCGAAGTGCAAGTTTCAAACTGGGAGACCTTGTGTACCGCAACAACGATGCAAGCCGTGCAGAAGACACAGGGAAGCTAGGTCCCAAATAGGAAGGACCGTACGAAGTTACGGAAGCACTTGGGAAAGGCGCATACAAGCTAAGAGATCGTAACGGAAAGCAGCTTCCGCGGACTTGGAATGTCAGCAACCTCAAGAAATGTTACGTTCACAAAATGTAAGCAACTCACCCATGCGGATTCCGCAGTGGGGTAATGCATTTCAATATGTCTTATTTATCAATTGTAATGTCTTTTAAATATTTTTTAATGAAAGTGGAGACTAGCTACCTTCACATGTTTGTTTCTAAAACATTTGTTTTTTACTTTGTAAAGTTACTTTATATGTGATTAAGACGCGTACACAATAAGGGCATGACCCACCGAACGTTATTCCGCATAACAAAAAGGATGAGTAAACCTAACAATTCACTCAAATATACATAAGAGGTATTGCAAACCCAGTATCGGGAGAATAACCCACAAATATTTGAGTAAAGAATATCACATTAAACATATCATCATGATATTCGGGTGATAGCAAAATTATGTTAAGCTTCAAACATTCAAAATCGTATAAGTACATTTTACCGCAACAAAAAGGTCATAAGCGACTGCGGTATCTAACGGATAAAAACATTTAGAAAATTGTTCACATACAAAGAGGTCACATATGACCGAAGCAAAATATCCTAGATAACACTGTAAGCAAGTCACTGCGGGGGTTTCAATTATGTATCATCAACATTCGGAAAGGGCTTCGCATTCCCATCAGCATCCGCCTGGCTATCCGTGCCCACAACTTCATAATCATAAACAAAGATAGGAGCAATTATACTGGCAGAAGCAAAAGTGATGGACAGGGCCGTGGTGGTGTCAGTTGTAGCGGGAATAACATTAGAAGTGCCTTCCTTGCCTGTTAAAGTCGTAACGGACAAAGGCTCAGCCAAAGGAACAAAGACATCACAGAGAGCTGATCTATGATTGGCAATATTTTCCTTAATCTTCCGAACTCGGGAACTAGAAACATCCAAGGCAAGTGACAAAGCAGAAGCGCCGAGAACAAACTGATCTGGAGAGCGATGAATAGGGACCATCAGTTGGTCAACATGTGCTTGCAGCTCACTTAACCCAAGCCTTTCAGTAAGAGTTTCTTCCAGACGAAGAATGTTTATTAGAGTGTCAACACTAGCATCCTTGTTGGACCTCAGCTCCGCAAGCAAGGAGAAATTAACATTTTAGAGATGTTGCAAAGCAGAAATGTAATCAGCCTCCGCAGAAGGATTATACGCAGCAACATCTGTCAAAGCTCTACCTTCCATACCATGGGTGATTCCGGCAGATAATCCATCTTACATGCCTTTCTTAATAGCATTACCAGTAGCCGCTCTAAGGGCAGAAAGATATCTAGGAGAGTGCAAGCATTTAGTGATAGCGAGTTTCATGCCATGGGTAAGAAGCCATCAACGGCCGGAAATGGTAGTAAGAAGGAGAGGATAGAACCTCTCTTCCAAATGAAGAATCATCTCAATAAAATTAGCATACAGCTTATCAAACTTATCATTCACTTCCTTCATTCGGTCATCTTAGAACTTCTCAAGCTTCTCCATGCAACTCTCATACACTGTTATTTTTTCTTGGAGTCCAGAAGAAGAAACCTCCCGTTCATGTACCTACGGTTATATGGAGACATATATATAAGAAGACAAAGTAGAAAAATATATAAAAAAAGGAATTTTGAGTGTTAAGGTACGTACTTGATCTACAAGCTTGTCATTCTGAGACTTAACAGAAGTAACCAGAGTATCTAAATCGGTAACCTTACGTTCCCTAACCACAATTGAAGCTGCAAGATCAGTCACCTTCGTCCAGATCATTCTTCTCCTTTTCAAGGGTGGTATTACGTTCCTTTAAAGTTTTCATTTCATCCTGTAGGTATTTCTCAATAGATTCAAACTTAGAAGCTTCGGCACGGAGGCGAATGGCCTCCGCGGCTTCTGCTTCCTTCAGCAACAACTGCGCCTTCAGACTCTTAATTTCTCTTTCCCTGACCTTTAGCAGTTTTGCCTGCTCATCAACAATATAATTTAACCTCCTTTTCTCTTTAATGTTGTACTCAACACGCATCCTCACTTCAACACTCAAAGATATCTGATGAGCAACTCCAACATTAAACTCAGTAAATAATTGGTCATGTTCCATCCCACGAACATATGCAAAAAACTTAGGAGGAGCAAACTCATTGACCATCTCACAGCAGATACGACTGTCATCAAGGCGGGACCTATTGGTCACGTTCCATTGAGGAACGTAAACCTTTTGGAGATTAGTATCAGAGTCGATGAAGGTGGGGATACCACCAACGAGGAAGTCACTGCCAGTACGATCTGAAAAATCACCCGGGATAGGATCAGCTCCGCCAGCTGATGAAGAAGCAGCACCAAACAATGAAGCCTCAACGGGTTTTTCTTTAGTAGCTGCAGCAGTATCAACCGTTGAAGTGACAATGGTAACAATCGTCATTACTGGAATGGAAGACCTAATAAGATAATCAACCTCAGCCTCCGCAACATTAGTACCGGAATGGTGAGAGCAGTTTGAAGAAATAACAAACCTTTGAGAAGCTCCAATAGTACGAAGGTTAGGACCAGTCACAAAGTCAGTATGATCCCCGCCCTCACGCCCTGGCGTGGCGGATACAGAAGATGTCACGAAGGGCAAAGTAGGAATCAGCTCACCCCTGACCTTAGCATTCAGCACAGCCCCAGCAAGCAACCGCTGAACCGCAGACCTGGACTTGCCACCTAAGAAAGCCCCACTCAGGGTTCCGTGATCCTCCCTTAACTTTTTGAGAGGATATGAAGCCTCACCCGCACTCACAACAACGGTTTTCCTTTTCCTTTGACGTCTTGGCTGCAAAGGAGCCACATCTTCAGCAACAATATCAGTAGCCTCAGTAACTGGCTGAATGTTAGCCCCTTCTCCAACACCCGCAGAATCTCTTTGTCCCGCCTGATTACCACTACCACCCTCATCAAACAGCTTGTCAACACTTGCTTCTAGCTCGCTTTCAGCATGGTCAGGCATAACTGGAAGCAGAGGGACAATGCGACCAACATTAGTCTCCAGCAATCGTGGCTCATCTTTAATTCGTTCCGGCTTAACAACTTTCACTTTGGTGGGATCCGGAGTATGAATGAAAGCAAAGATATCCATGTCTTTAAAAAGAAAGAAAAAGAAGCACAGTTAGAAATGAAACAGCAAGCTGTGAGACGCACAGCATATATATAATAGAAGACACTCACCCTCTCCGTCCTTATCAAAAAACCAGGGATAAGTTTCCTCATCCAAAGTGTAATGGCGGTTCAGTCCAACCAAGCACAAGAATTCTTCTGGAAACTTCCAGAACGGAGAGGGGTGAGCGACAAGAGTAGCGTAATCATGTGCATTGAAATCAGCCGCTACCGGAGCGGGATCCCTAGTCATGTTTTTGGCAGTATGCCATTGAAAAAGTGCAGGGCAAGCAAAGTCATCAACCCAGAAAAAGTGATCGTTCCAATTTTTGAGAGAGTCAAGAGGTTTCGTATAACATACGGGAGATTTATCAGAGCGCTTATTGAACGACATCCATCCATTCTTTTTAGAATTCACATAGAAGCAACGAAATAACCCAACAGTTGGTGTAATCCCATAAACACAGCGCAAGATTTCAAAATGAGAAACCTTGGCTGTCCCAATAACAGATAGTTGGGATAAGTTGATGCGGAAGTGCCTACATATATTAACAAGAAAGGTGGACAAAGGCAATCTAAAGTTAGCAAAGTCAAAAAACCTAGTGTATAACCTAATCTTTCCAGCGGGTCTCTCATGCATTGTATGAACCTGTTGGGCAGAACAGGGTGTACTTCTTCGGGAATATGAAATTTTTCAGAAAAAGCATCAAATGCTTTCCGAGAAAGAACACACTTAATGTCTGTAATGGCACTCATGATAGAAGAAAGAGGACTAAAAACTTAACCTGAAAACTTGAAGTTCTTCGAAGATTAGTGAAGTGCAGATACAAAAGCTTGAAAACTTCAACAATGGCGAAATAAGTGGAAGAAGATGAAAAAGAAAACAATGAAAACCAAATCGAGTATTTATACTCTCGGTATAGTAAATTCCAGGTTTTTTTCAGATGCTTACACATGGCTAGGACCTCCGAGTCAACGGTTAGGATAAAAAGTAAAGATAGTGATGACAGTTGGGTAAGTGGACTAAACTGTTGAATCAGTCAGAATGTGAAAGGCCACGAAGAGGCCACGTCACCCACATCTCACCTAGCAGGGATAACGAAACGTTACGGAAAAACAAGTAGTCACGGAGGACGCAAGGATACGAAGCATACCGGAACATGAGTCTAATAATATCTACCGCACGCTACAATGTCGCACGAAATAGACATGCTAGACTGGAGGGACTTGATGACGTATAACACGTAGAGCAGGCCTTTGGGCCTGGACTACATACGCCATGCATGCGCCCAAGCCCAATACTACAATCAAAAGACGCAATGGACCGGAACTAAGCCCAGGACAAACTGGCGACGGTCCGGAGGCAGCAAGACGGACAAAAGGCTTCTTGAGGACACTTCCGCAAGTCAGCGAAAGTCCGCTAGGCAAGCCCTAGTCCGCAAATCACTATTATAAGCGGGATGTACATGCTGGCCTGTTGGGTACAGTTTATGAGTTCAAGATTTTTAAAATAACATGTCTCCATTTCGACATTTCTGATCTTCCTAATATTAGCTTTTGTTATTATCTAGTCACTTCCAACACACGAAAGAAACCAGCAATATTGAGTAGTAACTCACTTAATTAATACTGTGTACGTGATAAACCCGATTGCTAGTAAGCTTATTTCTCAGGCATTGTAAACTAATTACGAGTATATTTTCTTGTCAATATGACTTCAAGGGAACTGATTTCTTCATTAGAAATACTATATTAATTTATGCCTGAAATTTTCATATATATGGAGTTGATAATCAAGTTTTCGACCATACCGACTTAGATCTATTCAGTTTAATGTACATCTAGTTTACCTATGGGTTGGGTACCTTCCTGATGCCAAATCCTTAAATACCATCAACATATGTAGACTATGAGTAATTATAAAAAGACACAGATCAAAGGCTCTAGTGTAAAATCATATAATTATTTGTAGAACAAAATATTCTTTTGTTCACATTTTACAATAATCAGTGTCATGAAATGAGGACTCGACACTAAACCAAATCACAACCGTGGATTATGACCTTATTACAACATAACACAAACTTATTTCAAACGACAATAAACCAAATCACAACCATGGATTATGACCTTATTACCACACAGACCATAATTGCAGCATCGTACTATGGATCTTGGAGACCAAAAGAAAACCAGAACTATTAGATAGATATGCTGTTTGGAACACCTCTCCCGGTAACACCCTTGTCGGAATAAGGCTTGAGAAGCTGGTAAGGAACCAACCCTGCACCACTCCTGTTTTTCAAAGTGGCATCAGTGTTTCTCGAGTCGATAATGCCTTCCAGCTCGTTCAATCTTCCACGAAACTCCTCAAATGCAGCCTTTATAGTGGGGTCTGCCTCCCATGCCGGTTCTGTCTTTCCACCAATATACTCCTCATCTGGTGAATGACTCGACAATACATCCAAAACTGACATAACTTTGGTGGCTTGGATTTGGGATGGGAAACATTTCAATAGTACATCCTCAGGCCGCTTCAAAAATGACTGCCACTCTTCATCTGTCGGGTCTTCATTTGGCA
>BQNB010165829.1:0-11970 GCA_026074375.1 Tanacetum coccineum | reverse complement strand
GTTAAGGAGTTAGTCTCAGATGATAAATTAGAGAAGAAAACTATTTCTCTTACTGTTGCTAAGATAGAATTTGTTAGACCTAAACAACAAGAAAAACCAATTAAGTATGCTAAAATGTATAGGTCATAAAGTCCTAGGGGAAATCAAAGAAACTGGAATAATCAAAAGTCCCAACAGCTAGGAAGTGACTTTGTAATGTACAATAAAGCTTGTTTTATCTGTGGAAGTTTTGTCTGTGGAAGTTTTGACCATGTGCATGCTAACTATAATTACCATCAAAGGAAAAGGGTGGTATCTGGGAATAATTATACAAGGGTGAATTACAAATATTCTTCTAAAAAAGCTCGCCCTAGTGCTCACAGGAACATGGCTCCAAGAGCAGTTTTAATGAAAACTGGCCTAAGACCACTTAATACTGCTAGGCCTGTTAATACTGTTCATCCCAAAACTATAGTTTATAGTGCTAGACCAATGTCATATTTTTCTAAATCAGTACAATCAACTATAAAGAGGACCTATAAAATAAGAACATCATTAACAAACAAAAATTTTTGCCAAAAAGTTAATACTGCTAAGGAAATTTTTTATACTGCTAGGCCAAATTTAGCAGTAGTTAATGTTGTAAGGGCAACAGGTTAATGCTATTAAGGCCTTAGCATGTTGGGTTTGGAGACCTACCAAACTTAATAGTGCATCAATTACTTTGAAGAGACATAATTATGTTGATGCATGAGGCAGATCCAAGTCAGTAATGACTTAGGTCCCCAAAGAAAACTAATTTCCTTATTTTTATGTGTAGGTTCATCTACAAAAAGAAGATCAATGCTATGTTGACAGTGGATGCTCAAGGCACATGACAGGTAACATGTCCTATCTCTCAGACTTTAAGGAATTTGATAGAGGATATGTTACCTTTGGGGGAAGAGCCAAAGGAGGGAAAATTACTGGTAAAAGAACGCTTAAAACTGGTAAGCTTGATTTTGAGGATGTGTACTTTGTCAAGGAGCTATAGTTTAACCTTTTTAGTGTTTCACAGATGTGTGACAAAAAGAACAGTGTTCTTTTTACTGACACTAGATATTTTGTTATGTCTCCTGACTTTAAGTTAGCTGATAAAAGTTAAGTTTTACTTAAAGTTCCTCGAAAGAACAATATGTACAGTGTTGATATGAAGAATATTATTCCTAAAGAGAGTTAAACTTGTCTTGTTGCAAAAGCCATAATTGATGAATCAATGCTTTGGCATAGGAGGCTAGGTCATGTAAATTTTAAAACTATTAATAAACTTCTTAAAGAAAATCTTGTGAGAGGTTTACCTTTAAAACGTTTTAAAAATGACCAAACTTGTGTTGCTTGCCTTAAAGGAAAGCAACACAAAGCCTCTTGTAAGTTCAAGATTCAGAACTCTATTACTCAGCCTTTATTCATGTTGCATATGGACTTGTTTGGTCTAACTTTTGTGAGCAGCTTAATGAATAAGAAATATTGTCTTGTTGTCACTGATGATTATAGCAGATTTACTTGGGTTTTCTTTCTAGAAACTAAGGATGAGACTAGTGGCATTCTTAAGAGTATTGTTGGAAACACGAAAAGTGTCGGTCACTTCCAAAGTTGTAACAAGTCTTAGCTCATAGTTAGTATGACAATGGAACAGAGTTCAAAAATAGAGTCATGAGTGAGTTTTGTGAAAAGAAAGGCATTAAGAAGGAATTTAGTGTAGCTAGAAATCCTCAGTTCCTTTTTCTCTATTAAACCACACACATACACAAACACTCCTTCTTCTTCTTTTTTCTATCTTTTCTCTTTTCTCTCTAATAATATGGATACTTTTCTTTTCCATTTTATCAAGCCTCCGGATCATTGTTCAAAGGGTGAATCTATACTAACAAGACCCCTTATGAACTATTTAGAGGTAGAACACCTGCTCTAAGCTTCATGAGACCATTTGGGTGTCATGTTACCTTTCTTTATACCTTAGATTATTTAGGCAAGTTTGATGAAAAGTCAGATGAAGGATTCTTTGTTGGATACTCAATGAATAGTAAGGATTTTAGGGTATACAACATTAGAACTAGGAAAGTAGAAGAAAACTTGCATATTATGTTCTTGGAGGATAAGCCTATTATTACAGGTGATGGACCAAAGTGGCTGTTTGACATTGATGTTCTAACAAAATCAATGAATTATGTGCCAGTTGTTGCAGGTACAAACTCTAATGACTTTGTAGGTACAGAAGAAAGTATTGGTACAGGTCATTCTAGTAAGGAGACTGGATCTATCCAAAACTACATTTTGATGCCACTATGGAAAGATGGTTTACTATTTGATTCTTCTTCAAAGAATGATAGTAATGATGAACCACAACCTCCTAGTGATGCTGGAAAGAAGGATGATGAAGGTGTATGTAATGAAAGTGGAATTGCTGATCATGAGAGGCCTGAAAACAGTACTCAAGGTGTTAATACTGCAAGGCCAAGTATTAATACTGAACCATACATGTTTTCTATGGGAGATAATGCTACACTTGAAGTCACACATGCTGATTTATTTGGTGGTGAAACAGAAGTGAATCTGAGCAACATTACTACCACATATCCAGTTCCTTCTACTCCAAATACAAGAATCCATAAAGATCATTCACTTGATCATGTGATTGGTGACGTACAGTCTGGTGTACAAACAAGGAGAATGACAAAGACTACAAATGAACAAGGGTTTATTAGTGCTGTTTATGAAGGGAAAACTCATGAAGACCTTCATACTTGTCTGTTTGCTTGTTTTCTATCACAAGTAGAACCCAAGAAGGTGATTCAAGCTTTGACAGATCCAAGCTGGATAGAAGCAATGCAGGATGAGCTTCTACAGTTTAAATTGCAATAGGTTTGGACCTTGGTGGATTTACCACATGGCAAAAGAGCCATTGGTACTAAATGGGTGTACAGGAACAAGAAAAATGAAAGAGGCATTGTAATCAGGAACAAGGCAAGACTGGTTGCATAGGGTTACACTCAAGAAGAGGGAATAGATTATGATGAGGTTTTCGCTCCAATTGCTAGGATTAAAGCAATTAGGCTGTTCTTAGCCTATGCCTCATTCATGAACTTTGTTGTTTACCAGATGGATGTAAAGAGTGCATTTTTGTATGGAAAGATTGAAGAGGAAGTTTATGTCTGTCAACCTCTAGGGTTTAAAGATCCAGAGTTCCCTGACAGAGTTTATAAGGTAGAAAAGGCATTATATGGTCTACATCAAGCTCCTAGAGCCTGGAATGAGACTTTGTCTACCTATTTATTGAAAAATAGATTTCATAGAGGGACAATAGACAAGACTTTGTTCATCAAAAAGGTCAAAGGTGATATTCTACTAGTTCAAGTATATGTAGATGATATCATTTTTGGATCTACTAAGAAGGAGTTATGCACTGAGTTTAAGAAATTGATGCATAAGAAGTTCCAGATGAGTTCTATGGGTAAGCTCACTTTCTTCTTAGGATTGTAGGTGATGAAAAAGGAAGATGGGATTTTTATTAGCCAAGACAAGTATCTGGATGAAATCTTAAAGAATTTTGGTTTATCAACTATGATGATAACAAGTACACCCATGGAGACTTCAAAGCTATTGCTCAAGGATGCAGAAGCTGAAGATGTTGATGTTCACTTATATAGATCAATGATTGGATCATTGATGTATTTAACAACTTATAGGCCTGATATAATTTTTGCTGTATGTGGTTGTGCAAGATTTCAAGTCACACCTAAAGGTTCACATCTTCATGCTGTGAAAAGAATCTTTAGATACTTAAAAGGTCATCCTAAATTGGGCCTTTGGTATCCTAAGGACTCACCACTTGACTTGGAAGCTTATTCTGATAGTGACTATGCTGGTGCAAGTTTAGACAAAAATCCACAACAGGAGGTTGTCAAATTCTTAGGAGTAGATTGATTTCATGGCAATGCAAGAAGCAAACTATAGTTGCCAACTTTACTACTGAAGCAGAGTATGTAGCTGCAGTTAATTTCTGTAGACAGGTGTTATGGATCCAAAATCAAATGCTAGATTATGGATACAACTTCATGAATACCAAGATTTTCATTGACAATGAAAGCACCATCTGCATAGTTAAGAATCCAGTGTTTCACTCAAAGACTAAGCACATTAAGATTAGACATCACTTCATCAGGGATTCATATGAGAAGAGATTAATTCAAGTAATCAAGATTCACACTGATCATAATGTTGCAGACTTACTCACAAAAGAACTTGATGTTAGTCGTTTTCAATTTTTGACTGCTAGCATTGAAATGCTTAATCTTTGAGGTGTTGTTTGATTAGATTGATGATTGGAATGAGTTGGACATACTACTTAGATAAAATTAGGGTTTATTCTAGTAACTCAAGAGTTAGTGTTGCTGGCATGACTTAATGCTGCTGGGCGAAAAGTTAGTGCTGCCAGGCAAAAAGTTAATGCTGCTGGGCCAAGTTAGTACTGCTAGGGTACAGTTGGGGATACAACTGCCGAGGGTGTCTTTCGTAAATTAGTTGGTTACTTCACCTATGGGTTTGCTTAATTCTCAATAAAACTGTTTTCGTTCATAAAGTAATCACTCTTAAACACTCTTACGTTCTTAATTCTACAAACCCTAACTCGATTTTATCACCGACATTCAAAATTATCATCAATGGCGAACTTAATCTTTGTTGATTCTCATAATATGGTGGCATACTTGGAAAAAAAGAGGATACTGCTGATTTTGCAGAGATAGTTGATTTTCTTAATGCTAGTCCTATCAGGTACGCATCAACTATAAGTCCAACTGTCTATGTGTCCTATATTGAGCAGTTTATGTCTACTGCAAAGATCAAAACAGTCAATAAAGAAACCCAAATACCTGCCAAAGTTGATGGCAAGACTATAGTAATAACAGAATCATCTGTGAGGAGAGATCTTCACTTTAATGATGTGGATGGTATTACTTTTCTTACAAACACTGAGATTTTTGAAAACCTTCAATTGATGGGGTATGAAAAGATTTCTGATAAACTTACTTTTTATAAATCTTTCTTTTCCCCTCAATGGAAGTGGAACAAAATTGGAATTAATACTGGTGACTCAAAGTTAATGCTGTTAGGCATACACTTAAACTTGCCGATATTATTAATGCGTTGAGGCATAAACTTACTACTAGCTAGGTTTTAAGTTAATGCTATGCCAGGCATAACTTACTACTGTTGGGTCAGTTAATACTGTTAGGCTTAACTTAGTACTGCTAGTTCAAGTTAATGCTATTGAGGGTGATTTCATAATTACTTCAATTGAGAGTTTCATTCAATCACTTAATCGTTTTCAATCTTTGTTATACCCTCTAATCATAAACCCTAACTCAATTTCATTCTTAATCATTAAAACCCAACATCATGGCTGCCCTAAAGTTCACTAGTTCACACAACATGGTCGCATTCTTAGATAAAACCACTGAAAGTGATGGATTCGAGCAAATTGTAGATTTTTTGAACGCACATCCTACCAAATATGCGTTAATAGTTAATCCCACAATCTATACTGCATGTATTGAGCAATTCTAAGCTACTACAAAGGTAAAAACTTTTAATGGAGAAGTGCAGATTTAAGCCCTAGTGGATAAGAAGAAGGTGATCATCACTAAAACAAGTATAAGAAGAGATCTTTAACTTGCTGATGAAAATGGTACTGAATGTCTACCCAATGCTACCATTTTTGCAGAACTGGAAAGAACGAGGTATGAAAATCTTACACAAAAGCTTACATTCTATAAAGCTTTCTTTTCACCTCAATAGAAATTTCTTATCCTTACAATTCTGCAATGCTTTAGTGCTAAGACTACTGCTTGAATTAAATTTAGTAGCACTAGGCCATCGCTATAATTTGTCTTGCCATAAACCAAAGATTTAACTTTTCCAAGTACATTTTTGATAATATTGTGAAGAACTTAAAAGGTGGTGTTAAATTTCTAATTATCCAAGGTTAGGTGGCAATATTCCTGGATAAACAAGTTAACAGAATGTCCCAACCATAAAAAGATATATGTACACCTTCTCACACCTAAGAAGGATTTTGCTAACAGAAATGGCAGGGAAAGACTTTTCTAGTCGGTGACACACCTCTATTTCAACAAGATTGTTCAAGCACAAAAGAGGTGAAGGTTCTATAATGCCTACAGTTCCCCAACACCACACCCACTATTAATCGATCCATCAAACATCTAAACCTAAAAAAAATAGACTAAATGAAACAAAGGAAGGAAACTGAAGTTTCTCAACCTAGTGATCTTACAGAACGCAGTCAACAAAAAAACCCCCCCATACGGGGAGCCCTTGGACAAAAAGCGTGTCCGTGGCTTGACACCATCATAATCCAGAACACAAGGCAAAGAACACCACTAATGGACGTTTTGGAAATCATAACTTCTTGCAATTGTTTAAAAAATAAATAAGTTTACCATGATTTAAAGAAATTAAACATTAGCAGAAGCATAAGTTAAAATCTGGTAGCGGAATGTATAATTTGTATTTTTTTTAAAAGACAACGAGTATAGATATTTTAGATAAGCTTGAAAGAGTACAATTGCACGTAACTCCACATAGCATCATCAAGAAGTCCAAAGCTAATCACCTGAGAAAAACATGCTAAAAACGGTCCAACATAAAGTTGAGTGAATTCATAGGTTTAAGTAAAACATTTATGAGGACCAAAAACGTTTAGTGTAAAGGACATCTTCACACAATGTTATTACGAAATACATTTAATAATCAGAAAAAGTTCAACTCAAAGTATGTGGACCACAAGTTCCATTACGCACGAGACATAAAGGAGAACAAACTTCACCATCCAAAGCACAATTCGAACAATTAATACCGATACATCTAACTCACCAGAAACAGTATATGAACCTTTGTTTTTTTTTGCGCTAAAGCTCATGACCCTGAACTAAAAAGTCAACAGTGCAAGCTTCTTACCTGTTGCGATAGTATCCTAGCCCTAAACCGGTGGTCCCAAACCAAAGACCACCATAGTGTAACAATTCGTCATGACAAATATCCGTTCGTTCATCTGACTACAAAACAAGTAATGCATGCATACCCGTAAAGGGATAAAATTAGTCCCCAATAGATCTATTTAATCATCGCCGCGCTCCCTCAACCCGGTCCTCCTGGTCGAGAAATTATCAGTTCCATGAAATTGGGCATATTCGTGGTTTGTTTATGCAACTTAGGCAACACGTAATAGGAATATGGAACTGAAAACACATTGTGTCAATGAAGAAATAACCATTTTCTTCATAACAACTTTAAATACTTAATTCCCATACGTAGAAAGAGTGGAATATCAATCAAGAAACCCGTTTGTAATTAGTGTGAAAACAGTTTGAAATTCGGTAACGTAAACAATTTTGTAAACGATCAATGTTTCTCACCCCAAAGATAGGAAAACATTTATTTTCAACAACAGTAAAATGTGGGGCTATGAACTCACCTTGATGTTGCAGAGCAACTAGCAGAAATGCAAATATTAAGCACAGCACAAACGGAGAACAGAATGGCTCGACCAAGACGGATGCCTCTTAACTTAACGGCTAAAACCCATTAGCTTGGGTTGATGAAATTTGGGTTTACCGATGGATGAGTACATCAACGCACTAGTTTGATAAAGGATTTGGATTCAAGTTGGAAGAGTTTTGGTGTTGGTTAAATAACATAAATCGAAAAAACACTCCAGCAAAGTATTAATATATTCCGAATATATATTACCTATGATAAAAATGAAAAATTATATAATTTCATATGGTGAAATATATAATTAAAGACAAACATTCAAAAAGGAAAAGTCTCAGTATATAATAACTTGACAAGTATTATATAAGAAACGTAGTAAAAATAATGGTAAAAATAGAATTTCTAACGCGTATTCAAAAGTCACCAATTAATTAATAAAAAGTTCTTGCGTAAAAGTAAATACACGTTTTAAAGTTACGAATTAGATAAATGACGTTTTTAAAGTTTTTACAAAACTTATTATTTTATCTATTAGGATTATAAAATATATTGTCATAATATATATAAGTGTTTCGTTGCGCATATTTGAACTAAACTGGTTGTTTTGTTTATAAAAGTATAGATTTCGTTTAATTTACCGATTATTGTAAAATAAACACTTTAATAATCTTAAAAAAAAAAAAACGTATATAAACTTTGTCATTTTATCGGGTTTCTAAAATAGTATAAACTTTAATGAAAATTTACTAAGTATAAAGATTTTTAGAAATTTCGGCATGACTTTGCCGTTTGTACAATGTTTCCCTTGTTTTACAAAACTCAACATTTTCCCACTTTAATCAATCCATATTGCAATATATTCCGCGTGTTTCATTATATAACTAACGAAATCAAATTATTAACAAAGTATAGCAAAACCAAACACACCCCTTATTGGGACTGCTGTCCAAACGCACCCTTAGGGGCGGTTAGACAGCGAACCAAACGCCCCTGTTGGGGCTGTTAACCCAAGAGCCAAACGCCCCTTTTGGGCAGTTATTAAAACGCAAATCAAACGCACCCATTAAGTTAGGGTGTTTAACCACAGAAAACAAACACCCTGTTCTACAGAAAAATGCAGATCCAAACGCCCTAATTGGGCTGATTTATACGCAAAAACAAACACCCCTTAATATTTACATAATACAAATAAAATTAAACAAACAAAACTAAACTAACTAGTTATTAGTTTTTATAAAATATATAACCAACCAAATAAGAAAATATATAAAAAAAATGATGTGGTGGGGGAGGGGGGAAGATGGCGGCTGAGCCTCACCCCCTGCCAGCTATTGGAGGCAGCGGGGATGGTGATGATGGCGGTGGGAGATGGTGTTCGCTGTGGTGGTGTTGATGGCGGGTGTGGGGTGGCAGCGGCGGAGAGGGGTGGCATGAGTGGATGTATGTATGGCGAGCAGTGATGGTTGTGGTGTTCGTGGTGATGGCAGGCGGTGGTCAAGGACACTCCGTGGTGAGTGTATGGTGTCGAGACCCTTGTGGTCGTTATTTATCAAAACAAACACCACCTTCGTGGTGGTTTTCAGCCCAGAAACAAACACGCCCCTTTGTGGTTGCCGTCGGTCGAAAATGTATAAAAAGGGGGGAAAGCCGGCTGCTATCGTCGAGGGGGGAGTGACGACGCGTGTCGGAGAGTGACCTAGTGGGTCGGATAGATCGGTTAAAGAGGATTATTTTTGGTTTAGGTCAGAAAAGTCCGCCGGAAAACTTTTCCGGCGGCGGTGGCCGGAATCCGGCGGCTGGCCGACGGCGGCGGCTGGCCGGCGGCGGCGGCTGGCCGGACATGGGAGAGAGGGTGGTGAGATATGTGTGTGTGTGTCATTTGTTATAAAAAAAATGAATTGAAAAAGATATAAAAGTTTTATTTATAATAAAACTTTAAAAGTAAATAACAATTTAATAATAGTTGAGGGTTACTTGTGAAAATATCTAATGTAGTTTTTATAACTTCCAGTTCGGGACTCGTTTGAACTAGTTAACGGGTCGATTCAACGCACGAAACTTGCGCCATTGTTTTCCAAATAATTTTTTCAACAAAAATGAGTATTCATTTGATAGTATTTCATAAATATTTTTATAACATTTATAAAAATATTTGTTATTCATTTGGAAAACCCGATTATGTCTTGTCCGGAAGTAAAAATAAAATATATTTCTAACCCGTATATTAGCGTTATCAACAAACGTTTTCGAATAACATGATGACTAATTTATTAAATATTTTTATTTAATAAAAAGTGTTAACTAAATATAATTTAATTATTTTCTCGTTTCTAAATCTTGCGAGGGCATTTCAGTCACTTTCTAACTGTTTTCGGGTCTCGGTCAAAACTGAAAAGTTGTCATGAATGTCGTTTTACATCAATTTGCTTTAGAGTCCGAGTTGTGAAAACATGATTTAGTGGTTCTTTTTTTATACGTCAACTATTATTTAATATATATCTTTTTCGTTTTCAAGCCAAATAAGTTAAAAATAACTTCCACTTGGAAAATATAATAATAAATATGATTTATTTTTTGAAATATGTTCCGAAAATTTTAGCGGTCACGCGGTAATTGTTTTTACGAGACAATAAAAAAAACAAAAAGTCAAAAAGTCAAGTCAGACCTAAAAAGTCAAAGGGTAAAATCGTCATTCGAAATTTAGAAAATTCTCGGATGTTACATGAACACTCCATACCTTGCAGCATCATCTCCATGTGGATTATCATTGGATAAGTCGATATCAGATTCATTAGCATCATCAGTTTCATTTGCACTTTTGTCTGAACTTAAGATTAAAGTGTTGCATCACTAGCAGTATCTGATGAAGAATAGTATTTGTTGTGAGCAACACTCGATCCTTCTCCTGCATCTGGTTGCTTCTTTTGCCTTAAGTTCTCTAGTATGCTACCTTTTGATCCTTTCTGTAAGTCTAACAATGACTGAATTGCTGGATCTTCAACTGCAGTACCTTTGAGTTTATGTCCCCACTCATTGTACATATCTGGAACAACTTCGTCAGTTTGGCTATCAATAGTCAATTGACTCCTTCGACATCGTTGAGAGAGCGGTTCTTGAATACTAATGGAGTTTGCAAGTTCACCTACAACTGCTTCTTCAGCGATAGTAAGAGATCTTGTTTTCCTTGGCACATCATCTTTCTTGAGTTTGTTGGGAACATTTGCTACTTGATCACCATAACACATAAAACCTTTTCCTTTTCCACTTTTGATTAGAGATACGTGTTGCTCTTCTGGTTCATCAACAATTTTAGCTTTCTTACTTTCTACTTTCTTAACCATATAATACTTGTACCCTGCTTTCTTCTTGATTGCATCACTGATCATTGCATCAGGAACTTCCATTCCAAACTTGTAGTCACCATTAGTTATGTTTAACAATTTGGTTATGGGATGATCATCTTGTGAACTGTGCAACTTAGAGTCTGACCTGCGAGGAATACTCTTGTTGATTGAAAGAAGGTAGTCAATGATAAGCTTGGTGAAGCGGGTGTATAACAGTTTAGACATCTTTGATGGTCCGGATTATCTTTCAACTGTTTTCCATTCAAATTAGTCCCAAATTAATGATTCGAAATCTAAATTAGTAGAGTGAACGATACCCCATAATATCTGAAGTATTGGAAGTCTAACTGTGTCCTAACTTGAGTCTTTTCCCGTAAGACATCTGTTGATTACACTCAGAATAGCTCTCCATGGTTGATGAAGTCTTGTAGCGACCATTTTAGAAACGACAATCAACTTTGTTTCAAGATCTTCATTATAACCAAATGTCTTAATGAATTTAAGAATTTGAATTTCTGAGGGAGGTTGGATGTAATTTTTGTTGAGATCAGGTGGAGGCATCTGCAATACAGTTTTGAGTAGTCCAAGTGTGAAAGTGAAAGTATGATTGTCTAGTTCAAGAGTGAATGTACAGTTGTTTTTGTTGTGGTTGATGGTTGTCCAAACCTGGTGTAGGTAGATGATCGGTACGGTTGTAGTTAAGGAAACTGAATTGTATAGCTTGTGGTGTCTTAGAATTTCAACAACAAATCTCAGCATGGTATCGGTGATATGTGAATCTGAAGCGACACGCTGGTTGTTCTTCTTGATGACAAGTCTGTTAGCACATTGAACCAGCTGTTCTTTAGAGACAATGTGAGAATTTGTTCTTGACGTGTTGAATTCTGAGAATAAGATTCAACTTTGATTAGTTTCACATGAATACAAACTTAAAAACATTTATTACATTTTTTGTTTTTATTCACTCTGTCTGTTTTGTATGGACGGGCATTTCTTTTTGTCCATACTTATGTCATTTTCTTTCTCATGTGGCTTTATTCTTGCTTTTGTTGATATGTCATTTTCTTTCTCATGTGCATTTATTTTTGCTTTTGAT
>BQNB010165827.1:0-14177 GCA_026074375.1 Tanacetum coccineum | reverse complement strand
AATTTCGTACTTTTAAAAATCTTGAATTTTTTCCGTGCTTTTTTTCAGAAATTTTTTTTTTTACGAAAATTTTTTTTTTTATAAATTTTTCAAAATTTTTTCCGTGCTTTAAAAAAAAAAAAAAAAATTTTTTTAAATTTTTAAATTTTTTTCCGTGCTTTTAAAAATCTTAAATTTTTTTTACGAAATTTTTTTTTTAAAAAATTTTCGTACTTTTAAAAATCTTGAATTTTTTCCGTGCTTTTTTTCAGAAATTTTTTTTTTACAAAAAATTTTTTTTAAAAAAAATTTTCAAAATTTTTTCCGTGCTTTTAAAAAAAAAAATTTTAAAATTTTTTTTTTAAAAATTTTTTCCGTGCTTTTAAAAATCTTAAATTTATTTTTACGAAAAATTTTTTTTTTTAAAATTTCGTACTTTTAAAATTTCGTATTTTTAAAAATCTTGAATTTTTTCCGTGCTTTTTTTCAGAAATTTTTTTTTAAAAATTTTTCAAAATTTTTTACGTGCTTTTAAAAAAAAAAAATTTTAATTTTTTTCCGTGGTTTTAAAAATCTTAAATTTTTTTTTACGAAATTTTTTTTTTTTTAAATTTCGTACTTTTAAAAAAATTTAAGAATTTTTTTTGTTGGGGACTAAACCTGCAATTTGGCCAAACCACAGGGACCAAAAATGCAATTTACTCTTGTTAATATTAAAAGAAAACACGACAGAAAATAGAAATGACTAAAATACCCTTCGTCAACGTTGACCGAGGACCAAAAATGCAACGGAAACTTGAAAATAGAGACTTTCACTGCAATTTCAAAAGTTAGGGTCCCAAATCTGCAATTTGGCCATACCACAGGGACCAAAAATGCAATTAACTCTAAAACATTATCAATAAGATAAACCAAACACCCCTTTAGTGTGTTTGGAATAAGATTACCTTTATCATTTAGGCTTCTCAAACACGCTTTATGCAAATAACATTTAGTCTTTAACTACAACCAATTTCATGAAACATGCCCATAATAGAAATACTCAAATACCATCCTAGAAAAATTGCAAAAATCCAGGTATCATTTTTCGGAAGGAAAAAATTGTAAGAGTATATATTGCCAGAACTTAATTCCGGTTTGGAAACTTTGTCAACCATTGTAATTTTTGAAATTTTGTTGTACATATAAGTTACGCAAGATAAAACATAAAAAACAGAAATAACCCAAAAAGAGTGAATCTGACTGCGCAATAGATGTTAACTTCTCAGTCAATAAGAATCATTTAATACCAGAATTTTAAAAAAAGATGCAACATTCACTTGTTATCTGAGGCATGCTACATTATCATTTGAATTTCTATTTTCTTATATGTGCAAAGTCATACAACCATCTGAATAGACCTATAGATATATTCATAAGAAACACATTCAAAGTAGTCAAAGTATTAGCGACTTGTATGTGTTTTTCAATTACTTGGAACAAAAGATATCAATGAATTATTTATTCTTTCACTACCATGCCAGTCACATGATTTATGTCTATTACTCATCCAACTAAGCAAATTAAACTCAATTATAATTAGAATAGTCATTTAAGAAAAGCGAATTAGGCGAAAAGGGACTTGATAGGTAGCTAGCATAGAATAAAAACTTTACTCAATAGACCTAGTATACTGATAAGCAATAACATTCTTAACATCATACACAACTACCAATTAAGCTCCTAATTAGTATTACTAACTACGGCGGCAAAATGGGCGGATCTATGACGGTGCGGTGCACGGGCACCGGGCAAAAACGGGGCAACGGCTATAACGGGCACCGGACTACACGGCACGGTGCAAAAAAATTACACTGAGGCTAAAACGGAGCACGCCCAAACCAACGGCGAGACCGGGCCAAACGGGGGCACTTATTGGATAAATGGGCTTCTGAGCGAAATCTTATGATATTTTAATGTTTTTTTACATTTTTTCGCATCTCTGTATTTCTTTAACGATTTCACCCGTTTTTTTACGATTTCAAAGCCCATTTTTAAACGATTCGTCCGTTGTTTTTACTATTACATCAGTTTCTTTACGTTTCGCGTATATATTTTTACATTTACTGGCTAAAACGGGCACGGGCCAAAACGGGCACGGGCCAAACGGGCACTTATGGGATAAATGGGCTTCTGAGCGAATCTTATTTATTTTATGTTTTTTACATTTTCGCTCGTTTTTTTACGATTTCACCCGTTTTTTTACGATTTCGCCCATTTTTAAACGATTTCGTCCGTTTTTTACTATTACATCAGTTTTTTACGTTTTCGTATATTTTTTTACGATTTCGTCAGTTTTTTTACGTTTTCGTCCGTTTTTTACGATTTCGCCCGTTTTTTTTACGATTTCGTCACTTTTATTACGACTTCGTCCGTTTTTTACGATTTCGTCCCTTTTTTTACGATTCCGTCCGTATTTTTACGATTTCGCCCGTTTTTTTACGATTTCGTCCGTTTTTTTACGTTTTCGCACTTTTTTTACGATTTCGTCTGTTTTTTTACGATTTCGTCTGTTTTTTATACGATTTCGTCTGTTTTTTTACGAATTCGTCAGTTTTTTTACGAATTCGTCATTTTTTTTAAGTTTTCGTCTGTTTTTTTACGTTTCGTCAGTTTTTTACGATTTATTCAGTTTTTTTACGTTTTCGCCCGTTTTTTTACGATTTTGTCTGTTTTTTACGATTTTGTCTGTCTTTTTTACGGTTTCGTCTGTTTTTTTTACGTTTTAGTCTTTTTTTAGTTTTCGTCAGTTTTTTTACGTTTTCGTTAGTTTTTTACGATTTCTTTCGTTTTTTACGTTTTCGCCCGTTTTTTCACGATTTCGTCTGTTTTTTACGATTTCGTCTGTTTTTTTTTTTACGATTTCGTCTGTTTTTTTACGTTTTAGTCTTTTTTTTATGTTTTCGTCAGTTTTTTTACGATTTCTTTCGTTTTTTACGTTTTCGTCTGTTTTTTTACGATTTCGCCTGTTTTTCTACTTTTTCGTCATTTTTTTATTTCGTCAATTTTTTTACGTTTTCGTCCGTTTTTTACGATTTCGCTCGTTTTTTACGATTTCGCCCGTTTTTTACGATTTCGCCCGTTTTTTACGATTTCGTCAGTTTTTTACGATTTCGCCCGTTTTTTACGATTCCATCACTTTTTTTACGACTTCGTCTCTTTTTTTACGTTTTCGTCTTTTTTCTTACGATTTCGTCAGTTTTTTACGATTTCGCCCGTTTTTTACGATTCCATCACTTTTTTTACGACTTCGTCTCTTTTTTTACGTTTTCGTCTTTTTTCTTACGATTTCGTCAGTATTTTTACGACTTTGTCAGTTTTTTTTACGTTTTAATCCGTTTTTTTTCATTTTCGCTCGCTTTTTACGTTTTCGTCAGTTTTTTATGATTTCGCCCGTTTTTTACGATTTATTCAGTTTTGTTACGATTTCGTCCCCTTTTTTTACGATTTCGGCCGTTTTATGTAACGTAAAAAAAAGTCAAAATCGTAAAAAAACGGGCGAAAACGTAAAAAAAACTAACGAAATCGTAAAAAAACAGACGAAAACATAAAAAAACTGACGAAAACGTAAAAAAAACTGACGAAATCGTAAAAGAAAGACGAAATCGTAAAAAAACAGGCGAAATCGTAAAAAACGAGCGAAATCGTAAAAAAACAGGCGAAATCGTAAAAAACGAGCGAAATCGAAAAAAAACGAGCGAAATCGTAAAAAACGAGCGAAATCGTAAAAAAACGAGCGAAAATGTAAAAAAACAGATGAAATCGTAAAACACAGACAAAAACGTAAAAATCAGAAGAAATCATAAAAAACTGACGAAAACATAAAAAAACTGATGAAATCGTAAAAAAACAGACGAAATCGTAAAAAACGGGAGAAAACGTAAAAAAACTAGCGAAATCGTAAAAAAACATACGAAATGTGTTTTAGAATTTTTTTTATTTTTTTTTTTTTTTTTTTTTTTTTTTTTTTTTTTTATTTTTTTTTTTTTTTTTTTTTTTTTTTTCTTCGATTTATCGTCAGTATTTTTACGACTTTGGTCAGTTTTTTTTTTACGTTTTAATTCCGTTTTTTTTTCATTTTCGCTTCGCATTTTTTTTTACTTATCGTCATTTTTTTATATTTTTCTGCGCACCCCCCCCCGGTTTTTTTAACGATTATTTCAGTTTTGTTACGAGTTCGTCCCCTTTTTTAAAAACGATTCGGTTCGTCGGCCGTTTTTTGTAACGTAAAAAAAAGTCAAAATCGTAAAAAACGGGCGAAAACGTAAAAAAAACTAACGAAATCGTAAAAAAACAGACGAAAACATAAAAAAACTGACGAAAACGTAAAAAAACTGACGAAATCGTAAAAAAACAGACGAAATCGTAAAAAAAAAACAGCGAAATCGTAAAAAAACGAGCGAAATCGTAAAAAAACAGGCGAAATCGTAAAAAAACGAGCGAAATCGTAAAAAAAAAACCGAGCGAAATCGTAAAAAACGAGCGAAATCGTAAAAAAAAAAAAAACTAGCAGAAAATGTAAAAAAAAAAAAAAAAAAAAAAAAAAAAAAAAAAAAAAAAAAAAAAAAAAACAAAAAAAAAAAAAAAAAAAAAAAAAAAAAAAATAAAAAAAAAAAAAAAAAAAAAATAAAAAAAAAAAAAATTATAGAAAGGGTTAGACTTCTTACCTGTTATGCACAATGAAATTCTTCCCAAAGACATCCATCCTTGTTTTTTTTTTGTCTTAGTGAAGAACATTAACATGTCATAAGGGGAAAGAGCTTCATAAACTTTTAGATTCCTGTAGATTACATTGAATAAACCAAGGGCAGTGATGCATATCAGCCATAATAACACGATTGTTATATTCTTCCTATACTGCTATTACTTATATACATGCATCCAACCAAGTTTATGAAAATAAAACATTATCAATAAGATAAACCAAACACCCCTTTAGTGTGTTTGGAATAAGATTACCTTTATCATTTAGGTTTCTCAAACACGCTTTATGCAAATAACAGTTAGTCTTTAACTACAACCAATTTCACGAAACATGCCCATAATAGAAATACTCAAATAGCATCCTAGAAAAATTGCAAAAATCCAGGTATCATTTTTCGGAAGGAAAAAATTGTAAGAGAATATATATTGCCAGAACTTAATTCCGGTTTGGAAACTTTGTCAACCATTGTAATTTTTGAAATTTTGTTGTACATATAAGTTACGCAAGATAAAACATAAGTAACCCAAAAAGAGTGAATCTGAATGACAAAGATGTTATTCATCATAATAATATCATATAATACCATGAATATACAAAAGATGCAACAATCACTTGTTATCTAAGCATGCTACATTATCATTTGAATTTCTATTTTCTTATATGTGCAAAGTCATACAACCATCTGAATAGACCTATAGATATATTCATAAGAAACACATTCAAAGTAGTCAAAGTATTAGCGACTTGTATGTGTTTTTCAATTACTTGGAACAAAAGATATCAATGAATTATTTATTCTTTCACTACCATGTCAGTCACATGATTTATGTCTATTACTCATCCAACTAAGCAAATTAAACTCATCCTTGATTAGGTTAGCTAGCATAGAATAAAAACTTTACTCAATAGACCTAGTATACTAATAAGCAATAACATTCTTAACATCATACACACCTTACTAATAATAATAATCATAACTAATAATTAAAAAAGATAATGGGTATCAAGAAAAGCTTGCCAACCGATTCGATCCACTAATCCGTGTAGCACAACCAGAATCCTGTTTCTATTGATCAACAGAAACTCTAGTAATTATTGTTTTAGAATGGTTGGCGGTACGAAAAACATCAAAGCTCATCACAAACACCAAACAATCAACAAAACATTAAATGTGATACCAACCACTAAACCCTATATAAAATCATGTAAACCCTATTTTATAACAATTGAGAGAGAAAATTTAATAGTTGACCAGTTGGAGCCCCAAACAATAATGGCTTAGGGTTCATAGTCAATTATGTGATAGAAGACCTCAAAATTGGTGAATGAGATGATTAAATTTAAGATAATTCATGTTATATACCTTATTCTTGAAAGGACTGAATCAAGGTTTGGAATACAGTTTCATTCTTTTATTTGATATGGTTTTTTAGACACCTTTAGACACACAGATTCGATTCAATGGGGTTACAAATCCAAAGATTGTTTGGCTTTCAATGTTTCGTTTCAAAGGGGGTATTTATTTGTTCCAATTTTCATTTTAACCCCTAACCTCTTTGTGATTAACCCCTCTTTCTTAAAAGTTTTTTTATTATATTTTTGACACATATATTTTTTACATAATTTTTTTTTAAAACTACCATAAAAACGAATTTTTATAAAATTTTAGTCAAATAAAGCAATATTTAAGGTTTTTTTAATAAAATATAGAGTAAATTGCAAAAATGGTCCTTGTGGTTTGGCCAAATTGCAGATTTGGTCCGTCGAATTTCGAAATTGCAAAAACAGTCCGTAATTTGAAGGTTTGGTTCCACTTTTGGTCTTTGGTCGACCTGAAATGACTAAAATACGTAAAAGAACTGAGGGGTATTTTAGTCATTTTAGCTCGACCAAGGACCAAAAGTGAAACCAAACCTTCAAAATACAGACTGTTTTTGCAATTTCGAAATTCGACGAACCAAATCTGCAATTTGGTCAAACCAAAAGAACCATTTTTGCAATTTACTCTAAAATATATTTAAAAAAGAAAATCTAAATTAAAAAAATATTACTAAATAAGGTATGATTTGATTTTTTTTAAATGCAAATTCCCACTTGACGTTTTTCTTTACTAAGTAAAAGATGATAAGTAATATGTTAAACCACAATGGGTGACTCAACAATAAGAATAATAGTCTTCTAAAATTGAGGTCAAGGTTTTGAATACAACAGGGAGAAAATTAATCCCTTTGTAGTCACGGAGGTTTATCTTCGTCGACTCTGGGCCATCCAAAATGATAGTCGTAACGGGATTAGTCGGCTCGCAATGTCGTGTCAAAAGTCCAAATAACCCACAAAAATAAGTGTTATATTAAACAATAAATTACAGTTACATTTCTATCTCATATAAATTGGTTTAGCCAAAAATTAGGCTTTTCACAAATGTTTATTTTACCTACGGTTTTAAATAAGAGCATATTTATTTGGGGCAAAAAAGATATTTGTCTTATCAGATGGAGTTTAGCTCGCACTTGGGCAGGTATGCATGGTATAATTTGACTTCAAACCAAAACATTTGTTTCTTGAACTAATGCCACCAGGTTGAAGAATGGGTCGAAAATTGGTTAACAATCAAGGCAATTTGGATCCATGAACTACTTACATTCGTTTATATGCAGTGTGTATGTGCCACTGTGATTCCTATTCAAAGGAATGAGAAAGACATTATATCACTTATGTTTTGAAATCATGATCCATTAAACCAATTTATCACTTGTACTCGACTACTCGTGACAAAACTTGTGCTTCTCTACTTAAAACAAACTACTTATATCTCTCCCTACCACGTAACACACGTCGCTGCAACAATCTACACACACTAAGACGGGGAATAACGCCTGCTCCTTGAAGGCGTAGTCGACTTTGTTTCACGTGCATTTGTTGAACTAGGACTCTCTGATGTTTCTGAACTCTCATTGTCACTATCTTTTTCTTTGCTCGAAAACAACTTGGACAATATTCTTGAAGACATCTGCATGCCCTTCGGCCTTTGGTTACTATTTTCACCATCTTTTATCCGTAAAGAAGCTAAGTCCCCTTTAAATGTCTTGAGTTCTTCACTTGTTGGCACTGAATCCCATTCTTCTTCTGTATTAGTGGTGATGGATCTTGAGCTCCCGTGGGACCTACTGCCAGTCGATGATGTGGCTCTTATCTGCTCAAAAAAAAGAATTTGCACCACAATTCGTAAAGGGAGTCTTTCATTTTGGATTGCATGCATACAAGCATCTGCTGATAATTTCCTACAATCCATTAGCCGGCAGATTCTTTTCCTATCTGATTTGCTGATCTCAGGGTGTTCCTACAAAAATTCAAGATATGGATTAATTAAAGAAGTCAATATTAAAATGAATATTTATTGAGTTTACCTTGAGGAACATGTCGATTGCACGATAGATTCCGTCATGTGAAGGTCGAGATAGAGTTGACACCATGTCTGCAAGATCAATAAATTTTGATAATGGCAGATCAGGATTTTTTGCAATTTCAGCGAGGTAACAATCAACAAGCTTGGCCACTTTGACTTTAGCTGCAGAGTCAACAAACTTGACTTCTAAAAAGTCATGTTGATCACCATGATCAGCAACCTGATCCTGCATCATGAAGATCTTAACTAATTCTTGAACCAAATCAACATCAAGATTCACAAGATCAGCAACCGATGCGTTCTCCAGCTGTTGACCAATCCGTTTGAGTAACTCATCTCTTCGTGTTTCGCCACAATTTAAACGAACTGATTCTTGCAACAACCGAATCAAAAGATCACAAGAAACGCTAATTTTTTCTGTGGGTAGCAAAAAGATGACCGTTTCAATTAAAGAACGGATTTTTACATCATCTGCGCTATCTTTCTTTAACTTCCTTTGCACATAAGCTTTTAAAGATTCACCAACAACATGAAAGCTAACTTTTCCTTTCGCCTTGATCAAATTTATAACCTTTTTATATAAATCAACAGGAAGATCACATAAATCTTCGACCCACCAATCTTTTGGAACCATAAGCTGTTTCCTAACACCGTTATAAAGTGGTGACTCAATCCCGTTTTCAGAAGGAAGTTTATTTCTGTTATACGTATAAGACCATTCAACTCTAGACGGATCCATGGAAGCTTTTGAAGCTATTGAATCTAAACAACGGTTAACAATTTTAAATTCTTCTGACCATGGAAGAAGAGACTTTGTAGTTTGATAAACAATTATTGAATCTTTCCATGTTTTGAAAATGCTTGTATCCATGAAGACTTCAGTTTTATAAATGAGGTTTCCTTTATCAACATTTTCGTGCATTTCAAGATACTCTGCTGCACATCTTGCTGCAGCCACGTTGTAAGCATTGAGTGTGACTGTCATACCGTAACAAAACTTTGCACATATCTCAAATGCGCCAGGTCCACCGGGAATATCGTGGATTTCAATTTCATTACCACTTTCATCAATTAAACTCGAGACCAGCTTCTGTAAACGAGCGCTTTTGGACAATAGAGGAAACTGCATGAAAAGTTTTTTTCTGATATTACTACCAACGTTTTCATGTGGAAAGGATTACAATCTTAGAATCACTATGCTATTTGTCATACCTTGTGAAGATAGAACTTGATGTTACAAACGTTTACAACTATGTCAGTAGCGAGCTCAGCTGCTACATACCTAAAAGTATACAAAAACAAAACTTGTTTTAAAAATTTATAATAAAGTTGAGAAACTACATAACATATGCTGGTATGCTGCATACATAAAGCTAAAGATCAAGATCAATAACGATGGTAAAAAACAACCATGAAACTCGATCAAACTAACCGTGTATTTTCACCACTGGATTGAAACAAATCCGGCTTTGATCCAAGTTTCATAAACTTCATCCCGAACAAACAATAGATTCCAACACGATTTCGCCTAAAGATCCCAACTCGTTACTAACTTATAGGATTATAAGATGGGCCAACAACTAAAAAGGGGCTTCAGGATTTCTTAAAACATACAAGAGCTTAATGATACAATTTACACCATTGATGACACCCACACTTGCTAGCCAATGACATCCACCACCAATTTCAAGATCTAATCCCACATTCCACCACACAATCTTTCATATACCAAGGAATTAGCACCTGTAATAGAGCCAAAATATAATCTTGGAATAAATCTTATTGGACCACTTAATCAGTAAACAACAAAATAGTAGCATAAGATAATTAATAATATCACAAGAATATACCACTATGCACACAATTAAATGTGACTTGCATTAAACTTAAGTACAAAGTTACTATTGAGCACATAAGTAACTGAAATGCATATGAAACCTCAATTATCTTGAAACCCCATTTGAGAACTTACATATTACATCAAAATAAACATACCCATTTCATAACAAAGCACGTTAACAAGATTTAAGTTTTTAATTATTAGACCATAAAAACCTTATCTTTAGCTAAAAGACATATCAAACCTTAATTATCTTGAAACCCCATTTGAGAAAAGATTTGATGAAATACCAACAATAAAGCTAAAATCTTTCTAGTGGAATGAAAAAGGAACATAAAACCCTACATACCTCTTAGAAATCTTTTATGTCTTTTTTGGGCACTGGTTTTTAATGGGATCAAGAAAAATAAGGGGCGTTGGGAGCTCGATAAAGAGTGTGAAAATTGGGATCACATAAATTTAGGGATAATAAGCTAAAAAAAAAAGAAAAGAAATGAAAAGATGAAAAAAGACGAGTTTGCCAGCCACTAAAGCGACACTGTGTTTTCGCTAAAAGTTAATGCTTTCCTGATCGGAATGTTCCCACAGTTAAAGCAACATTGTTTTTGCTTTCTTTATTTTTCTTGTTTACTAGAAATCTAACAATTTTTTTTAAGTCTATCCGTAATTCACCGTTCGAGCTTAAGGGCGACGCGTCTCGAGCGTTACACCGGTGACACGTCTTAAGCGCCCAAAAAAAGTACTCGGTCTTACTATCGGCCGAGTCGTTGGCTTCCCTTGGCGCAAGGAAACAAACACCAACGGTTTAAAAAAAATTGACCGTTTGGTCGATTATTAAAGAAAAACTTTAAAAATCTGAATGTTTACTCTTTAAATACTCTATTACTTTCTTATTTTATACACAATTTCAAACCAATCTTTACTATATATATTCTCATCTCACACAATGTCTCAAAAAACTCCCAAAACCAAAACACTAAAATCTCGAGTTCAACAAAACGTTCCAAACTTTCCAGCATCGGGTCTCAAATTTCGTATGACCGGTCACTCACCACCCATTAACTTTCAACCCACATATTTCGTATCCCAATCACAACAACAACAACCTTATTATCAAAGTTATTTGTTCCAACCTCCGGTTAACCAACCAATGTACCAAGAACAACAATAATCTCAAATGTAACGTCCGCAAATGTTACACGATTCGCCGCCACCGTTTAAACAGCCGAGGGACCAAGCTCAAACTTCTCAACGATATTCTCCGGTTAACCGTTTTAATCTTGATGAAGATATGGATCCGTTTTTTTGTGTAGTCAAGATTATTCTACGGCTCAAGGTTCGGGTGGTCCATCCGTACCCGTTGAAGACGACGATCCCGTCGAAGAGGCGACGCCCGTCAAAAAGACGTCAAAAATCCAAGATGTTAGAAAAAGATGACGGTAGAATTCGATGGACCCCGGCGGAAGAGCTAGCTTTGTGTAAAGCATAGATAAACACGTCAGAAAACTCATGTCAAAGGGAACACCAAAAAAAGTAGGGGGTTTTGGACGCAAGTAGTTGATTAGTTTGCGAAGGAAATGAGGGAATCGAGAAGACGATACGATGCCCTCAACACCAAATGGAAAAATAGGGTTCGTCCTAAAAATGATCAATTTTGCGCGATTCATGATACTGGAAAACGGGGGAACGAGAGTGGCGCAAATAACCAAACGATGTTTGATAAAGCATGTGTTGAATATCAAGCGATGTATCGCCAGTCCTTCACACTGATTGAGTCGTGGAAGCTTTTATGGGAACATAAAAATTGGCAAGATATTAATATGCCAAAATTTTACAATGACCAAAGAAAATAATCAAAAAATCAAAGACATCGAAAACCACCTCACACATCACATTGGACTCGGCACATGGTGGTTTTAATCTTAACGACCATCGGGTCTGGACAAAGCTAAAAAGAAAGCGTCATCCTCCTCTACTCATTCAGAATCTTTAATTGTTGCACCTCCTGTTGATCGATTAGTCGTATTTGTGCAACATTAGCTAAGTCTCTTTTATGTTTTAACGATAACAAATAAACGTTCTGGACACATAAAATCACAAACGATAGCCAAACACCAAGTCGGACCAAAACAGGTCTTGGTGCGCGCCAGGTTCTGTTAAGAACCGGCTCGGTTTTTGAATGTCGGTTTTCAATACACATATGTATATGATAATTGAGCTATTAGGTAATCTCACAACGAGGTTTAGACTTAGAGAGATAACCAAAACAAGCCCTCCTGTTTTTGAAAAACGCCAACTCAAAATCTTTACTAAATGCCTCTAGCCAAGGCAAAAACTCTTTTCTCAAACCTAGGACATTCATACTTTCAATATACTATCAAACGAAAGCATTCATATGTCCATAATCCGTGTGTACGTCTTCTCTAATCACGAAACGGGTTTACTCCCTTATTGGTCAAACTAAGTCAATGTCACTTTGCGTAAATGCATCATTTTCGTTTATAGGAATTGCTTTACTTATGATGGAAAACACTTATATTATTTGCATCAAGGTGATTAGTGATTATGTTAATTGTTGCTTAATCATGGATTATGTCATTTGTTTATTTGAGTTTGGATAATTAGAAGTTTGACACTCCTTTGTACTTTTTATTTACCAACAAACAAAACATGTACACACTCCTACTTTAAGCATTCTTGTCTCCTATATTCTGTATACAATCACATGTATTTCCCACATTCCATCACACATTTCCTAATCATTATAATGTCTCAAACATTCTACACCTTATACTATATCACACATTCCTACATATTAAACATTCTTCTTCTTCCTCACTAATATATTAAACCATTATCATTTCTCACCATTCTTTCACTACACACTTGCTCCCCAAGTTTGAATTTGAATATGACGACTCACACTTCTTACACACTTGTTTATCCTACACCCAACCTCTCACAACCCCAACTCCCATATTCAAAATATAGTTTTATATTCAAACTTGTCTTCTTCATCTCCAACATAGACTTCTATGTTTCAAATCACATCTCACTTTACAACCCACTCACAACTCAATCACTCAATCAATCAATCACCTTGGCAACTCACATAATGTTTGAATTTAAAATGTTCTCTCTCACAACATCCACCTTTCCTCTCCAAGTTTTAGATATGCAAACTTGTGAAAACTCAAACCTCTCTCACAACCTTACACAACCTTGTTTTATATCATAACTTTTCTTCCTACACACTCAATCCTCTCACACAACATTTGAATTTTAATTTCAAATGTTTCCCTCTCATCACTTTTACAACTCACAATCTCACTTTTACACTTAGCATTCTTACAAATTTAATCTGAATTTTGAAATTCAAACTTCGAAGACACTTATTATCCAACCCTTGAGGAACACTCAAGGATAACCCCTTTTTCCATTGGTTCTTTTCTTTCTCTTTAAAAATGGACAAATACGCCAAAACTATCTTTTTAACACTTCTCAAACTATTTTTGACAAATGGCTATCTAATTTGGTTGGCCTTAAAACACTTTGAGTGTTAAAATGAACTTGGATATAACATTTCGTATTTTCAGATCATTTACGACGCCATTTATTTCACTATTTAATTTGGTCTCGTGCGCGTTTACTTTTAATTCTTATTATATGATTAAATCGCGTAAGCTAAAAACTATCATTTAACGTAAACGAACGGCAAACAAATTAAAGTTTACGTCAAGCTAGCAATATATTATTTTTACGAAAGTAATTATTATCTTTTATATTTTTTTTATCAGTTACGTAAAGCTTTTACGTTTCGCGATAAATTTCGTTTAGGCATTCTTGAAACCACTAAAATTTATCTACGCTTTAACAAATACTCATTTTTATTTCCAATGCTCAAAGTTTTATAAAACTTTACCCATGGTTTTAATTTGTGTCGTCCTATATGTATATACCAAGCTAGAGCTTATAATTCTCAAGTATACACTTTACATTTAACTTATACACTTTAACTTCACATTTTGTAAAAAGGTGCAAGTAATACTTCCATTTTTCTACAAGATATTATCTAGTTTTTTTTTCTCTTCTTTTCTTCCTTAATTTCATGAACTCACATCCACATTAGGGAACATAAGAACACATATCATAAATGAGGAACATGTACATCTTTAGTTAGTAAGGACTAGCTATCTTGACCAAAAGTC
>BQNB010165826.1:0-14177 GCA_026074375.1 Tanacetum coccineum | reverse complement strand
GCTTATTTAAAAAATAAAATTAGGCAAATACAAAGGACATGTCGTAAAAGAACGCGACAATAGGCGCAGGGCCAGCATTCCAGAAGGCTAAAAATGTGAAAACGGGTGCGTTTTATGTCACATTTCTTAAGGCTTAGAAGGCAGGCAAAATGAATAATTCTGAATAAGGCCAGAGAATTAAACACGAAATAGGATCACTAGGCTGAGGTACCTGAGTGTCCTTTCTTTTAGCCTTCTTAGGTTGTTAATTCTTTTGAGGTTGAGTTGATGGTTGAATAATGGTAGGTGTGTGATAGGGATCAGTTGGATTTGCTGAACCTTCACCCAATTGTGATTGGTTTTGTACCACTATTGTTTGAAATAAAGGTGTTACTCTACCAGAAAAACCTTTGCCTACCCTTCTCATATTATCAAAAATCTTTTTAGTGTGAGAGGGTGCAATATATATTCTCTTATGAGTTGGCAGCTTATCAAGTTGTTGGTCCAAAAATATTTGCACAAACCTTGGATACATCAAAAATTTGCCAGACAAATTATCTAAGTTTCTAATCATACTATCAAAAATGAATTTTGAAAAGTTAAATTTCTGGTTTGTAGCTAAGCAGATGATGGCAGACGCCATAGTGCTACTAAACTCATTCCAGGCAGTAGTCTTTGGACTTAGACACTGTAAAATAGTATGAATTGGAAATTTCCATTATGGGGAAAATAATGCTTTATAAAAAGTTAGCTTTTGTGATATTTTCTCATACCCCATTAATGTAAGTTGTTCAAAAATGGTAGAATTAGGTAAACAATCAACACCTTCCTCATCAGCTAGTTGAAGATCTCTTCTAATAGATGATTCAGTGATGATTATCTTCTTGCCATCTACTAGGGCATGTAACTGTGCTTCCCCCATTGATAGTTTTGACCATGCCAGTAGACAGAACTGTTCAATGCAAGAAATATATATTGTAGGATTAATGGTTAATGCAAACCTTATAGGGTGTGCATTCAAAAAATCCACAATTTGTTTAAACCCATCACTCTCTGTGAGTTTAGACAAAAATGCGACCATATTATGAGTATCTGCAAACTTTAGAGTCGCCATTTATGTTGGATTTTGATAATGGATAATAAAATTGAGTTAGGGTTTATAGTTAGGGATTTGAAAGAGTGTGTAATGCGATTAATGAGTTGATTGATTGATTGAAATCGATTTAACCGAAGTATTTATGGAAAATCTCATCAATAACTCAGCAGTAGTAAGTTATGCCTAGCATCATTAACTTTGAGTCACCAGTTTAACTTCAATTCCATTCCAAACAGCTTTCCCATCATCAATCTAACACTTTAATTTGCTTTTCCTGCAAAATGTTAGCCCAAAAACCAAGAAAACACAAGCCATAGCAGTTTTTACAATTATCACAGTATTAATTATACCTAGCAGAATTAAGTATAACTAACAGTAGAAACGTCAACAGTATTAAGTATAAACAGCTTAGTACTAATTGTACTTTAACAACAGAAACTATTTAATTGAATGAATAATACAGACTAATCATACCAAAACCTAGACAAAAAACATAAAGAGATAACAGACTTTAAGGATTTAGCATTTCAATCCTAGCAATCAAATATTGAAATCTTACCTAACATCAAAAAAGCTTTTGTAAGAAATCTGCAACATTCTGTTAGTATGTATTTTGACCATTTGAATCAATTCTTTTCATTGCAATCTCTATTAAATGATGTTGATCTCTATAATGCTTTGTTTTTAAATGAAAAACAAGATTTTTAATTATGCAAATAGTACTATTATTGTCAATAAAGATCTTGGTATGCATAAAATTATACCCATAACCAACTAGTTGATTCTAAATCCAAAGCACTTGTCCACAACAACTTGAAGCAGCCACATACTCAGCTTCTGTTGTGGAATTTGCAACCACTGTCTGTTTCTTGCACTGCCATGATATTAATCTACATCCAAGGAATTGACAACCTCTTGTTGTAGACTTCCTATCCAAGCTTGCTCTAGCATAATCACTATCAGTGTATGCTACCAAATCAAAAGAAGAATCTTTTGGATACCAAAGTCTCAATTTTGGTTGACCTTTTAAGTACCTAAAAATCCTTTTTACAGCATGAAGATGTGAAACCTTTGGATTGACTTGGTATCTAGCACAGGCACACACTGCAAACATGATGTCAGGTCTTGAAGATGTAAGATACATCAATGATACAAATTATTTGAACCTATACATATGAACATCCACTTATTTACCATATTCATCCTTGAGTAGAGGATTTTGAGTTTCCATTGGTGTGCTTGCAGTCTTGACTTCTGTAAACCCAAATTTCTTTAAAATTTCAGCAACATATTTATCTTGACTAATAAATATGCCATCCTTCTTCTGCTTCACTTGTAATCCCAAGAAGAATGTAAGTTCTCCCATATAACTCATCTGAAATTTCTCATGCATCAACTTCTCAAATTCAATGCATAGCTCCTTCTTTGTTGAACCAAAGATGATATCATCCACATAAACTTGGTCCAGCAAAATATCACCTTTGTGCCTTTTGATGAATGAGGTCTTGTCAATTTTCCCTCTTTAAAACCCATTGTCTAACAGATATATTGACAAGGTTTCATACCAAGCTCTAGGAGCTTGATGTAGTCTATACAGTGCTTTTTCAACCTTGCATATTCTATCAGGAAAGTTTGGATCTTCAAATCCTGGTGGTTGACATACATACACCTCTTCTTCAATCTTCCCATAGAGAAAAGCACTTTTTACATCCATTGGATACACCATAAAATCTTTAAATGAAGCATAAGTAAAAAATAGCCTAATTGCTTCAATTCTTGCAACAGGGGCAAAGACTTCATCATAGTCAATCCCTTCTTCTTGTGCGTACCCTTGAGTAACCAATCTTGCTTTATTTCTTATCATAATTCTCCTTTCATCCTTTTTATTCCTAAAAACTCATTTAGAGCTTATAGCTCTTTTTCTATTTGGTAAATCCACTAAAGTCCAAACTTCTTGTAACTTGAATTGTAGAAGCTCTTCCTGCATAGCCTCTATCCAGCTTGGATCCTTCAATGCATGAATTACCTTTTTAGGTTTTTCCTGTGATAAAAACAAGCAAACAAGCAGTTTTGAAGGTCTTTATGATTTGTTCTTTGTTGAATAGTACTAACAAACCCATGTTCCTCCAAATTCATTGACATCTTTCTTGTTTGTGTAGGTGATTGAAAATCTCCAATCACTTGATCAAGAGGATGATCTTTATAAATTCTTATAGTTGAATTAGGACTGACTTGGATTGTTATATCTAAATTATTCATGTCAGCCACTGCACCATCATCTTCATCATCACTTGAGAAGTTAAATATGCTATCATCTTCTAAAGCAGGCATATTTGGATCAAATGGAAATTCAACCGCTTGGTTTTACCACATACCAAATCACATTTATCCTCATTTATGCCAGCAACATTAACAGTTGAACTAACAGTATTAACATTACCATCAGTATTAACATTGTTAATGCTGTTAACATTATCTTCCTTCTCTTGATCTTTACATTTACTATCTTTTCTTGGATCTTCATCAACCTTCTTTCCATCATTACTTAAAGGTTTGGATCTATCATCATGAGAACTCTTTGGATCTTGGGAAAATGGTGGATTAGTAGTCTATAATGGTAGCAAAATGTAATCTTTGACAGGTTCTATCTCCTTTCTAGCTTGACCTGCATTATCACTTGCTTTTGTACCTGCAAAACCATTAGACTGTGTACTTGTAAAAATTGGCTCATAATTCATTGTTCTTATTAGTGCATCAATATTAAATAGCCAATTTGGTTCACTACCTACAACATTAGGTGTACTCTCACTAAACCAAATATGCAAGTTTTCTTCCACTAAACTTGTTCTACTATTGAATACTCTAAAGACTTTACTATTCAAAGAGTATCCAACAAAGAAACCTTCATCAGCCTTACCATCAAATTTGCCTAAGTGATCTATGGTATTAAGAATGGTAACAGGACACCTAAATGGTCTCATAAAACTTAAAGTTGGTGTTCTACCATGAAAAAGTTCATATGGGGTCTTGTTATGAGGCTTAACTACTAACACTCTATTTTGCACATAGCAAGCAGTATTAACTGTTTCTGCCCAAAAAGTAGTTGGCAACTTAGAATCAGCTAGCATAGTCCTAGCAGCCTCAATTAGTGTCTTATTCCTCCTCTCAGCAACTCCATTTTGTTGAGGAGTTCTAGCTACACTAAATTGTCTCAAAATACCTTTTTTTTCACAAAACTGATTCATTTCACTATTTTTGAACTCAGTCCCATTATCACATCTAATCACCTTAACCTTGTGATCTACTAGATTTTCTATCCCAGTTATAAAGGACTTAAGAATGCCACTAGTCTCATCCTTAGTAGCTAGAAAGAAAACCCATGTAAACCCACTGAAATCATCTATGACAACTAGGCAATACATTTTCTTCATAAGGCTTTTTACAAATGTTGGACCAAACAAGTCCATATGCAACAAATGTAAAGGAAAGATGATTGAATGATTCCTTCTATTTAGACTTAAAGAGGCCTCTGTGCTGCTTTCTCTTTTTGACAAGCAAACACAGGGTTTGATCATTTTCAAAAAGTTTTAGAAGGTTTAAACCTCTACAAAGATTCCTTTAACTTAATTTATTCATGGTTTTAAAATTTTAAAGTGACCTTGCCTTATATGCCAAAGTTTAGATTATCAGATGTTGGCTTTACAAAAAGGTAAGTAAACCTCCTTTAGGAACTTGTTCTTTAAATCCAACAATTATCATATTGTTCTTTTCTAGGAACTCTAAGTAAAACTTGACTTTCATCAATTAACTTAAAGTTTAGAGATAAAACAATACATTCAGTGTCATTAAAAAGAACACTATTCTTTTTATCACATATTTGTGAGACACTAAAGAGATTAAACTTTAACTCTCTTACAAAATACACATTTCAAATTAGATTATTAGTTTTATGGTATCTTGTTCCTATGATTTTCTTCCTTTGGGGTTCCACTCAAAAAGCTACATATCCTCCATCTTATCTCTTCATAGTCTGTAAGCTTGGACAATGTTACCTGTCTGTTGCCTTGAGCATCCAATATCACTCACTCATTGATCCTATAATCCATTTGTGGATTTGACCTGACATTTAGATAAGAAAACAGTTTCTTTTGGGGACCCAGCCATCACTACTTGGATTTGCCTAGTGCATTAATATAATCAACTTTTTTAGGGTGATTGTTGCACTGTTGTGTTTTAAAACATGGTCTAAAATTTATACTTTGGTTTCTAAACCCAACAAGTTGAGGCCTTAACAGCATTAAAATTATTTCCCTTAACAGCATTAACTACTGCTTTTGGCCTAGCAGTATTAATTTTTTTTACCCCTAACAGTATTAACCCTTTGATTAATATTACTATTTTTAAATGTTGTGTTCTTATGAATGGGCCTCTTAACAGTTGAATGTGCTGTTTTAGAAAGATATGACATTGGTCTAGCAGCATTTACTGTTGTTTTTGAGTGAGCAGTATTAACTTGTCTAGCAGTATTAACCAATACTGTTGTTTTAGAAATATTTTGTCTAGCAGTATTAATTGATACTAAGCCAGACTTTATTAGTACTGCTCTTGGAACCATGTTCTTTTTAGCACAGGGGTGAGTCTTTTTAGCAAAGTTTTGATGATTCACCCTTTGAGCATTGTTCCAAACAGGTTTTACCATCCTTTGATTTTGAAACTGTTTTTTATGGTAATTGCAATCAACCTGCAAATGATCAAAGCTTCCACATACATAACAGGCCTTATTAAACATCTCAAAATTTCTTCCAAGTTTTTGAGACATCATATTGTTCCAATTTCTTTGATTGCCTCTTGGACTGTGAGTGTTTTGCCTATGTTGCTCAACTTGTTTAACAGTTTTCCTAGCAGTTTTTTCTTGTTGTTTAGATTTGACAAACTCTTTCTTAACAATACTAGGCCTAACTGTTTTCTTTTTAATTTTAGGCTGAGACACATCCTCTTCCTCATCATCTGACACCCATTCTTCAATACTTGGGGCATCATCACACTTCCTAACTACCTTAGGCTCTTCTTCACTAGACATAGCTTTACTGTTCTCAACTACAAGCTCATTAACAAACTCATCTAAACCAGTAAAAGACAAGTAGGTGAGGAGGCATGAAATTTTCCTGTGTAGAGAGGTGGAAAACTGAATTATAATTTTCATAGCCTAAAACCTTTCTTGAATTGTCAACTATCATGCTCTATATGAGCTCTGTTTAAACTTTTAGATTGCATTATTTAAATTTATCTACCATTAAGTTAAACGCCTATCTTTTTCTTTTGAACTATTTCAAGATTCTTCCTAAGCTCTCTAATAGTTATTTCTCCTATATGAATTTCAAATTTTAAGCCCTTAATATCTTGTAAATAAATAGACTCATTTGCTTATAAAACTTTAAGTTTTCTTCCACTACTCTAAACTATCTTATAACCTTAGAAACATTTAACTATAGATTTCTTTAAATCTTTTAATAGTGGATCATTTTAAGATTTAGAAGTTTAAAAGTTTATAAATTAAAATTTGAACAAATAGAATATTGGATACCTCTGAGTCAGAACTTGAAGATGAGAAATCCGTGAGTGCATAATTAGGCCCTTCCTCTGCCTGATCACTCCAGTCATATCCACCAAGACCATCACATGACACGAAAGCCGTGGAAGTAGATGTTTCCATAGGCACACTCTTTCTTAAGCTTTCCTTGTTCTTGTTGTCTTGATTTCTTGGAGCTCTGCACTCCCTAGCAAAATGTCCCCTCTTGTGGCAGTTGTAGCACTCTACTTTGGACTTATCAAAACCAATAGTCTCATTGCCATTAACGGTAAGCTTCCTTCTTGTATTCTTCAAAAACCATCTTGCCTCATGTCAACATGGCCATTTGCATCTCAAATCACTCTTTCCATGTCAATCTGGATGGATTTGTGTGCAAGTCTCAGGTAAGTTGAGGACTATTTGGTTGAATAGCAAAGTGAATGCACAAATAAACAGCACCACTCAGATTATCAATATTTTTAGAGTTAACAGTATTAACTTGAGTGTTAGCAGTAGAAACTCCATAAGCATTATTAACCGCTTTATTAGTACTGCTAGTGATGTTATTTGAAGAGGACACAAAAGCTATGTTCTGTGTGCTTGAACTTGAGCTAGACATCCCTTTAACTTCTGGTTCATACACCTTGAGGTTGTTGTAGAGATCATCCATGCTCATTGTATCTAAATTAGCTTTATTCCTCCACACAACAGCATGTGTGTTCCACTCAGGTGACAAACTTCTTAATAACTTTTGATTAACATCTTCTTGTGAAAGCTTTTCATCCAAAAGCTCTAACTGACTCACAAGCTTTTGATAAGCCTATCAAAAGTTTGATCAAGCATCTCTGAGCTTGGAGCAGTGAAGTTTTCATATTGCTGCTTTAAGAGATGCCTTTGAGTCTTTCTTGTGGCGTGCATTTTCACCAAATCTCTTTTCAACGCCTTCCAGCAACTTTTTTTTAGCAACCTTTATATAGCTTAAACTTTAAACTGATGTTCATTAGGGAATGCCCATTCATTAAAGTACTTCTAGTTTTCAACATCTAACTTCTCTGGGAGGGTGGCCCTTTTTTTTCTTCAGCAGTTGTAATAGGCATCTCTGTCATAACTCCTATTATAATTTTTGTTTTTGGCAAGGTTGCACCAATCTCTATGACTTCCCACAGTGCATAGTCTATCATCTGGATATATTGTTCAATCCTCATCCTCCATATCTCATACTCACCAGGTTTGAGCATGGGAACTTTGGATGCAGCCACCATGTGTGCAGAATCTTGATCCATATCTTTTAGCAAAAACAGGTTCTTCTTATTCACAGCTTCTCAACAAGCTCTAATACCACTTGTTGATCCCACTTCAATAGATCAAATTCCTTAAGCTTGTTTAAGGTTTAGTTATATTAGATAAATCTAACACAACTATAGTAGAAACTGTGTTTGAATGTATTAAAGATTATGTGGAATCTAATCTTTAATATTAAGAAGAATTATCAATGAAATAGTAATTCAAAGAACATACAATTCAACAAATAAGCTTCAATATTATTAATGATAATAATACGAATACTCTCAAAGTATTAGGGTTACAAAGACCTTGAAGCTATGAATTATACGTATAATAATGCATCAAACTCTATGCCCTATGACCTCCTTTTATACACCAAGGATCCCTAGTCGGCTTACAATACTTTCCTAAGTATCCATAATCTTTTCTACAAATAAATAACTTAATACATATCATATAAGCATTACTAACTAATCAAACAGTACTAACTTATTCTCAGCAACATCAACTTCATCTCTGAGCAGTCTTAACCTTGAGCAGTACTAATATTCACTTGCAGTAGTAACTTTGTACTAGCATTAGTAAACACTTAGCATATTTTCTTGAGCAGTACTAAATCCAGCTGAGCAGCATTAATACAAACATGAGCAACAGTAATTCAAACAGCATCAATAAGACTTTTAATCCCAACACCCCCTCTGAAAGAGTTCCTATGCTTTTTAACTGATTGGTCTTCCATCAATGCATAAAATTTTCATTCTTATTCCCTCGAACCATGGACTTAAGTAGCCAGAAATTTCAAAACAAAGATAACTATAGACTACAGGGTAGGTTAAGGCGAAATGGTGTAACCGTACATATAACATTGGGTGAAAACATAGATTGGTTTACCAAGGGTGATCTAGGGGTATCTTTCACTAATAATGAGTGAAACAAAAGGTTTTATCACGGGAGGTCGACAAGTCAGTGTAACATGTCGATAAACACACATATATAGGCTTTTTGGGTAATTTCCTAAGTGTTGCCTTCTTGAACTATCTATTCCTACTAATCAATTAGGTCTCGAATGATGTACATGTCAAGCTCTAAAGTCTACAATACTACCGGCACACTCAATATTTTGGTGTATTTTTTAAATAATATGATGGAAACAGAATATTAGGCTTCAATCTCACCAAGTAATAATAAAGGGTAATTTGCATTCGGCAAAGATTAATTCTAGTTATTTAAGAAAAATTTGTCAAAAATTTTGAAATTGGCATAATTTTCAAAGAAAACTAGAAAATCGAAGGCAAAACATACGTCAAGTATTAATTCTACTCCCATCCCCCCTTGATTTGTACAATGTCCCTATTGTACATTAAGGAAATGAAATAAAAAGGAAAGAGTATAATTAAGACAAGAAACTCCCTGAGCATGGCTTTGAGATTTGAAATTTGGCGAAAATCTTTTAGATTATCTCCGTCTTCCCGCAAGATCTTTATCCCCTGTGATCACAAAAACAAACCAAAGCATAAAATAGTTCTACAAGACTTATGAAGTGTACAGGAAATATAAACCTAACTCACTTTCGTAGGAATCACGGTTGCATTTAGCATATGCAACAAGCCTTTTAAACCACTTGGTGGCCCAAGTGGATGAGTTTAGTCTCGTGAGGGCTTCCAGAGAACATTTGTCAACCCTGAAAACAAACACCCCCGGCTGTTATAAACCCGAAACCACAAACCAACGCACCCTCACCGGTGCTAAACTCATAACCAAACGCCCCTTGCGGGCTGTCACAAACCAAACGAATACTTGTCGGCTGCTAAACCCCACCCATGCCCGACCCGGCCCTCGGCTGTCCCACAGCCCGACGCCCTTTGGTTGTTGTAACCAAAACCCGAACCCACCCTTGATGATAGAAATACAAACCACACGCACGTGGTGCGGCTGTCCCGAAACAGCCAAGACAAACACCCCTAAACAAACGCACCCTTGGGAGGTGGCGGTTGTGGTGGTGTTTCCGGTAGGGAGCCAGCCAATGAACAACCACCCTTGTGGTGCTATACCCGGACCCAACCTCTTCGGCTGTTATGCCCAAACCGACGCACCCGGTGGTGATATACCACGAAACCAAACGCGCCCTAAGTGTTGTAAACCCACAAACCAAATGAACACCCCCTGCTGCTGTTATAACCAAACCGGACGCACCCTTGGGTGGTGGTCTCGGTGGTTGATGGCGTGGTGATGTTGGGGTGAAGGCGAGGATGATGATGGTGGTAGAATAATCATGGTGGCAGCGGCGGTGAAGCTGCCGGAGTGGCGCGTGGCCGCGAGTAAGTGGGTGAATAGGATAGATCCGATGACGAGGAGAAATGTTGAAGCTCGCCGGAAAAATCCCGCCGGAAAAGTTTTCCGGCGGCGGCGCGGTGGTGACGGCGGCCGGAGATGGTGGTGGCCGGCGGCCGGTCAAATGGGAGGGAGAGAGAGATTTTTAGGAAGAGTGTGTGTAAATATAAGATAGAAATGAAAAAGATGTATATAAAATTTTTATATATATTAAAACTTTATATTAAAAGTGCCTCTTTGAAATAGTTGAGGGGTTAAAGTGTAACATTTTTATTATAGTTTTTATAAAAACGGTTCGGGACTCATTTGAGCGACCTAACGGACGATTCAACTCTCGAAACTTGCGCCATTGTTTTCCGAATCATTTTTCTGATAAAAATGAGTATTTACTTGATAATGTTTCATAAATATTTTATAATATTTAATAAAATATCTGTTATTCCTTTTGTGAACCGGTCTCGCCTTATTCGAAATAAAAATTGGATTTCAACTCGAGTATTCGCGTTATCCGCAACGCTTTTAATTAAAATTATGACTAATTTATTTAATATTTTTATTAAATAAATACTGATAATTAAAGACAAATTTAATTGTTTTTGTGTGTCCGCGTTGTATATTGTTCGAAAAATGTTTGCGGTGCTGTTTTAGCCTTTTTCGGCTCGTTTCCAGGTCTCGGGCAAAACTGAAAAGTTGTCAGGAATGTCGTTTCACATCAAATTGCTTTAGAGTCCGAGTCATGAATACGTGATTTAGATGATCGTTCTTATAAGTCAAGCCAGATCCTAAAAGTCAAAGGGTAAAATAATTATCTAAAAATCCGAAAATTCTCAGATGTTACATTTTCTTTTATCCCTTTTGGAGATTCCATTGATCTATCAGCCATTTTAATTGGTTTCAAGCTTCCAAGTCCTAATCTTTTGAATAAGGAATAGGGCATAACGCTGATACTTGCCCCTAGATCAGCTAAAGCATTACTCATGGAGTGGTTTCCGATAATACAAGGAAGGATGAAACTTCCAGGATCGGTTTCTTTCGGAGGAAGTTTATTTTGAAGGGTAGCGGAGTAGTGTGCGGGTAATTCCTTGATTTCATGAGAAACTACTTTTTGTAATTGTTGTTTTGGTTTATCATGAGTTGTAGTTGGTTCCTTATTTTCCTCAAGGATGCGCCTTTTTACCTTTTCACCAAATGTCTCAGTTTTAGGCATCAGAGTGTGCTTAGGGTTGTGTGTGGAGATCAACTGAGCGAGGTGATTTACTTTTTGCTCTAACCTTTTTATAGAGGAATCATGATTCTTTAAACTTAGATCAGTACTTATCATGATCTTCTTCATCCACTCATTTTGGATTGCTTGTCTTTCGCCAGATTCCTTCAGACATTGCTCGAATTTGTCTTTGAGGTTGGTTGGACGATTGCTAGGTTCAGTGTAGGTCTTATCGTAGTCGATTTTGCTAGATCTTATGCTTTTAACCTCAGCATAGTAACTTTTTCTGTCATCATCCGTATTTAATTTGCGAAAATCTACTTTTAGCTCTTCCATTTCGTGATTTAATAGTTTCAGCTTTTTGATGATAATACGTAATGGGTCAGGGGTAGTTATGTGATTTTCCGGATTCTGAGATCATTGTTTCAGGTTCATACACCGTGTCATATCGGATTCACATTAAGCCCACTTAATTTATAATTTCTTATTTCATAAAGAAGCGGTCCAAATTTATGTAAGTAAGAAATGATTAAAACTTATGGTTTAGGTGATTTATAATTTTTTATTAATGAAGAGGCGTAATCAATCATTTCAAATAATTAAATTATAAATCATCCTACTTAATAATTTCCGATGCAATATGCGTATTCACAAAATTCTTCAAGGTGGTGGACGACATGACGATGCCAGTGCTCTAATGAGTATGGAACGAGTGTTTAAAACTCGTTTTGGAAGCTGGGAGTAAAAAATGCCAGGCGAGATCAACATAGAGTTCAAGATAGTTAATGTGTACATCGGTTGAGCAAATTTTTTTTTAAGGTAAAGATCTCTATAAACAAATCAGTATAGTGATTACCATATCGATCCTCCTATTACAAGTCCCGCCTATACAAGACTTGCAATATTTAGATTCGTACACAATCCCGTGTAAACAGAACTGTGACGGGCTTTGTTAATATAGCAATTATCATATCAATCCTCATATTACAAGTCCCGCCTATACAAGACTTGTAATACTTAGATTCATACATAATTCCATGTAAACAAAATTATGACGGTCTCCGCGTAATACCATATAGTTAGAGACCATTGTTTAACTTACAATGTCTGAGAACAAAATGAGACCATTGTGCAACTCACAATGTCTGACATATAATTGAGACCATTGTGCAACTCACAATGTCTGACATATAATTGAGACCATTGTGCAACTCACAATGTCTGACATATAATTGAGACCATTGTGCAACCCACAATGTCTTAAGAAACGCTCCGGTATTTATATAAATAACTCTTATATAAATAAGCGTACGATATACGCAAAAGATGTAAGCATATATATTACATATATGTATATCACGTAAGCACTTAATGCAACACGTAATGTAAACACATAAGCAAGTAGTGTGTATGCACTTTGAAAATGTTTGTTGTGATGCAATATTTGTGAAAACGGTTATAGTCTAGGGTAAAATATGCAACCTAGTTCTCTATAACCATTGCTCTGATACCAATCTGTAACACCCCCAAAAATCACATACAACGCAGCGGAATACCAAATGGGGTGTTACTTCGTAATACACAGCAATAGATACAAGAGAACGACCTCTAGGTGTCGTTTGAATAATAACATTTGTTGATTCAATAAAAATCTGAATTTAATAATACATTTGTCCCATAATTTGCATCACAATGAAAAGCTTGAATGTAAAGACTCCAATGCACATCAAATAGTCCAAGCATCTAATTCACCTGAGAAAAACATGCTTAAAAGTGTCAACATTAAAGTTGGTGAGTTCATAGATTAGTTTAAATATGAATGTAATCCACTGTATCATCACAGTACCATGTAAAAATCCCAAAGATTTATAAAGAATGCATGACACATTTTATGTCACCAAAAGTACCAATCTTATCCCAAAGATTTATAAAGAATGCATGACACATTTTATGTCACCAAAAGTACCAATCTTATCCCAAAGATTTATAAAGAATGCATGACCATTTCAACCCTTATAATAGTCACAAAATTGTACGTATGAAAGTTGGACCGCAATTGTTCAAAGTATGCATGATAATTAAAACCATCACGAAATGTTTCAAGTATGTATTGCCCAATGAGTGATTACGATTACTCTAAGTTCATGAAACCGATGCACTATGTACCCATCGTAGGTGTCCCCTCCAAGAACACCCGGGCAGTAATGAATATGTACCCCTCGCAGGTGTCCCCTCCAAGAACACCCGGGCAGTAATGAATATGTACCCCTCGCAGGTGTCCCCTCCAAGAACACCCGGGCATTTACTTGTAGTTATCAGTTCAATCCGCTTAAGCTAATCCGTAATCATTTCAAAAGTAAAGTATGTATTTGTGACCAAAAATGAAGTCAAGTAATGTGTCCCATAGCGAACTATGTAAATGAGTATGTAAACCAATTTGTAAACGAGTATGTAACAAGTTTAAATCAATCATGTAATTGAATTTGTAAACAAGCATGTTCTCACCCCAAAAATATATGTAAAATAAGTAAAACATGGGGCTATAAACTCACCTCGATGATGTGGAACAATTGGCAGAAATGCACATATTAAGCACAACACAAACAGAAACCGGAACGGCTCGACCAAGAAGTTGCGATTTATCTTAACGGCTAAGACCCACTAGCCTAGGATAATGTATTTGGGTTTTCCGATGAATGGTTACATCAACGCGA
>BQNB010165824.1:0-14177 GCA_026074375.1 Tanacetum coccineum | reverse complement strand
ATATGTATATATGTATGTATATATATGTATGTATATATGTATATGTATGTATATATGTATGTATATATATATGTATGTGTATATATATATGTATGTGTGTATATATATATATATATATATATATATATATATATATGTATGTATGTATATATATATATATATATATATATATATATAATATATGTATGTATGTATGTATGTATATATCCACTTCTTGGTTGTGTTGTAGTTGTTGGAATGTTTCACCACCCGGGCTCTTTGAGACTTGAAGTTTCATAAACTTCGAAGAAGACAAAAAGACCGTATTCACCTCCCCTATACGTATCTACAGTTATCATGCCGACAACGTATAACATTAGCTACTCTAACAAGTTCTGACTCATCAACACAAACACAAAATTATCGGTTTATGAAAAGATTAATGTTTAACCCCGAAACATCTTGAAAACACTTAAGGATCCGGTTAAGGTTCTTAGCTTTAGATTTTGACTAAGCACCAAAGAACATTGCATCATCCGCATATTGTATAAAGGAAATATTTCCCCCACATTCGAAAGAGAGATTCTTGAAAAAATTCTCTGAAAACACGCATCAATAGTCATTACTTGAAGCGATTCAACGACAATTAGGAAAAGATAAGAGGAAAGAGGATCTACCTATCTTAGACCTCTTCTCATTGAGAATTACCCAGTGGGCGAGCCATTTACAAGAACTGAGACCGAGGCTGAAGAAAAATACCCGCGACTCCAAAAGCACCATTTATCTCCGAATCCCATATTTAACCATAGTATCATCGAGAAATGACCAACAAACACTATGAAGCGCCTTTTCCAAATCAACTTTTAAACATAACTGCTAGGTCTTGATTATCTTGAATCATACATGATCATCAATGAAAGCTTAGAGAGAATAGCAGAGGAAGGCAAGTATTTAATTTTAAAATATTATAAAATAGAGGGAAAAGGAAAAGATTATTACAAGGCTTACCCTTCTAATGGTGATTAGGAAGGGTATTTATAGGAGAAGGAAGAAAGCTTCTCTTCCTTTAATCTTCTAATGTTTCACTTCTAGTCCCTATACTTTGGTAATTATGCTATTTCTTTCTTTTAGCATAATAAACCTTATTACAAGCTACTTTATTCTTAACAAAATAAAGACTAATGACTAAATATAATTAAATCACATAATCGGCACTTTTTATGAACCTAACAAATATGATCATATTAGGGTTATAGCCTCGAATTTTCCTTGCTCTTTTATGCCTAACACGTCTACTGGTGGTGTAGCTAAACTAATGTGACCAATGCTACTGGAAGTCCATATGTTCGAAGTGATACTTATTATGGAGAATATGCTGGTGTTTCAAAGGATGCGGATAGCTTTATCCCTAAAGAATATTAGGGTTTAGTAAGTGGGATTGATCGTCATTGTTTGTCTCTTTACTGGTTGATGTATGTTGGATCAATTAACAAAGAGGATTTGTTTGTTCACATACAAGTCACGACTGAAAGATCATGAAAAGTTAAAGTTGATGTCAATCATTATTAATTGAGATTGAAATTTAACAAAGGTTGCATGAAATCAGATGACACAAGGTTTATTGAAGATCGGTTTTTGCCTTCAAATATTGTTAAAGTTGGTGACGATGATGCATTAGTTAGTCTTAAAATCGAAACCCTAAAGGCGACTTTAAAAACCAAGGTATCAGTACCGCTTGTCGTTATTTTGAAAAGAATGTGGTGTTTATAATTAATAAGAACAGTAGTATACTTAATGCAGCTAAGGTGTTGAAAAGCAGTAAGTTTACGAAGCAGTATCATTTTTATTGTTAATACTGTCAATACAACTTAATACTGCTAGTTCATATATATGTTAATGATGCTTCTATGCGTTTGTGCTGCTAAAGGTTAGTACTGCTCGTATATTATTACTGTTGCCTATGACGATTAATGCTGTTATCACACAACATTAGTGCTGCTAAGTTTAGACAATTAATGCTGCTTGGGATCAATTACAAGTTTGTGTTGCTTGGGTTCGAATACAACTTAAGGCTGCTATTAGAAAATTAGTACTGCCAGCAGTATTATGTTTATACTGGTAGGGTTTAAAAGATGTTACAACTGCTAGGCCTAAAAGAAGTTTCAACTGCTAGTTGTATTCAATATCAGATTAGATCTCTGTTGGATGAGGAGATCTTGGAAAGAAAAGGATAACACACAGTTTGTTCTTAAACGTTATATGGCTGTTATTTTTGGGATTATTTGAAATAATTGATTACGGAGATGATTATTTATCACTTATTTGAAGTCGAAGTAAAGTTTCACAAGTACGTGTTCTTATCATATCTTAAAAGTTATCTGGCAAACTTTTAAAGATAACTTGTTCGTGCTTATACGGTGTTGATGAAAACTTGCAAAATCTAGCAATGTGTGATTTCTCTTATGGTGATCAATGCTCACATTTGCTATCACTTAAAGGAGTTACGTTGTAGTGCTTAGTGTCTTATTGAAGATGATGATTTTGTCAAGAGATTGAGGTCTACTTATATATCATCAGTATGAGTTGGAGTCACGTGGATAGTACAAGACATAAGACACAAGTTTGGGTTATTCTACTTTTACATCAAGTTTGTAATACTGAGTTTTCTCCATTAGTAATCATTATAAAGAGCCTACAAAATTTGAGATTCAAGATATGGTTAACATATTGGTTTTAGGGGAAGCTTATTGACAAAGTGTGTAACCATCATGATATATTCATGCACCACTTGAGGGGAAGGTTTTCATTACTACTGTGAGTCATTATTATTACTGCTAGTTTAAGTTTCTACTGCTTAAATTCATTTTTCTTATTGTGCGTAATAGTGGGTAATTTGAGTTATTAGAAGGTTGGATTGGTAGTGTGATATATGGTTTACAGTTGTAAAGATCCAAGTTGCATATATTCACAAGACCCCTATTGGATTATTACAAAAAGGGGAAGAAGATTACAGAGATATGATTTGCAACTTATTAAATGTGGTGGCATGGAGATTTCAATTTAAGGGGAAGATTGTTTCATTCATGAAAGATCAAGATGTTGGTTTTGTAATCATCAAATAGGGGAAGATGACAATAACAAAGTTCATAGAATATGTATAGCAGAATTAACATAAGAACAATGTAATTGTAACAAGGTTTTTCTTCATTATCATTCACTACAAGCCCCAATTCTACATGATCAATTGTAGAACGATTATCTAACTATAATAGGAATCAAAGATCCTTGAGGCTAAAAACAAACTAACTTTAGGCGTTTTACATAAACAATACGCCTAGAACACACACTTTTTAGTCGACTACATTTTTCTGTGTACACATAATAACACACCTGATATCTCTTTATATAATAGAGATTATCTAGGTTTACAAAGGAAACATAATACAATTAGGAAACTAAATCTTCCTAATATTTATCTTCATATCTTTGACCAAATCTTTTAGAATCTTCATGTACTCCTACATCTTGTAGAATTCCATAATGTCGACTTTGATCCTTTTGTTTTCCTTTTGTTTCATTCTTGTTTCATTGTTTTGTATCATTGTTTTGTATCATCAAATCAATATAATTCCCAACAATCTTCCCCTATTTGATGATTACAAAACCAACATCTTGATCTTCCATGAATGAAACAATCTTCCCCTTAAATCGAAATCTCTATGTCACCACATTTAATAAGTTGCAAATCATATCTCTGTAATCTTTTTCCCCTTTTTGTAATAATCCAATAGGGGTCTTGTGAAGATATGCAACTTGGATCTTTACAACTGTAAACCATATATCACACTACCAATCCAGCCTTCTAATGACTTAAATTACCCACCATTACGCACAATAAGAAAAATGAATTTAAGCAATAGAAACTTAAACTAGCAGTAGTAATAATGACTAGCAGTAGTAATGAAAACCTTCCCTTTAAGTGGTGCATGAACATATCCTAATGGTTAAACACTTTGTCAATAACTAGACGTCTACATCTTTAACACTTTGGATACACACACGTTTTTCTGGTGTTTACACAAACTGACACACCTAAAACAATGTCTATAGATCTCTTTATATAATAGAGATCATCTAGATTTACAAGGAAACATAAATGTATTAGGAAACTAAATCTTCCTAATCTTTATCTTCATATCTTTGACTAAATCTTCTAAAATCTTCATGTACTCCTACATCTTTAGAGATTCATAATAGTCGACTTTCTGACTCCCTATTTGCTTTTCCTTCTTATTTACATCATCTTGTTTCATTGTTTTTGTTTCATTAGTTTTGTATCATCATCAAATCAATATAATTCCCAACAATCTTACCCTATTTGATGATTACAAAACCAACATCTTGATCTTCCATGAATGAAACAATCTTCCCCTTAAATCGAAATCTCCATGCCACCACATGATTGAAAAACCTTATAGAATCCTAGATCAAGAGCCACCAGGCTCTGATACCACCTGATAGAACCTAAAGAACGTGATAGGTTGTAGATCGTTTAAGCTCTAGATTGTTTAGATCTAATCTAGAATAAATAATAACAAAGGCGGAATAATCAAACAAAGATTCATTGTTATTAAACAAGGTTTTACATTCATACATTACACTCCAAGCCCCAATTCTATATGATCTGTATAGAACGGTTACAATCTAACAGGGTTCAAGGAAACCTTGATACCTTGGGGCTACGCCAACACAACTAGACATCTACATCTTTAACACTTTGGATACACACATGTTTTTCTGGTGTTTACACAAACTGACACACCTAAAACAATGTCTATGGATCTCTTTATATAATAGAGATCATCTAGATTTACAAGGAAACATAAATGTATTAGGAAACTAAATCTTCCTAATCTTTATCTTCATATCTTTGACCAAATCTTCTAAAATCTTCATGAACTCCTACATCTTGTAGAATTCCATAATGTCGACTTTGATCCTTTTGTTTTCCTTTTTTTCATTCTTGTTTCATTGTTTTGTATCATTGTTTTGTATCATCAAATCAATATAATTCCCAACAATCTTACCCTATTTGATGATTACAAAACCAACATCTTGATCTTCCATGAATGAAACAATCTTCCCCTTAAATTGAAATCTCCATGCCACCACATGATTGAAAAACCTTATAGAATCCTAGATCAAGAGCCACCAGGCTCTGATACCACCTGATAGAACCTAAAGAACGTGATAGGTTGTAGATCGTTTAAGCTCTAGATTGTTTAGATCTAATCTAGGATAAATAATAACAAAGGCGGAATAATCAAACAAAGATTCATTGTTATTAAACAAGGTTTTACATTCATACATTACACTCCAAGCCCCAATTCTATATGATCTGTATAGAACGGTTACAATCTAACAGGGTTCAAGGAAACCTTGATACCTTGGGGCTACGCCAACACAACTAGACATCTACATCTTTAACACTTTGGATACACACATGTTTTTCTGGTGTTTACACAAACTGACACACCTAAAACAATGTCTATGGATCTCTTTATATAATAGAGTCCATAAGACTTACAAGGAAACTAATTGTATTAGGAAACAAATCTTCCTAATATTTATCTTCATATCTTTGACCAAATCTTTTAAGGAGATCTTTTAGAATCCTCCATCTTTTGTAGAATTCCTTATTGTCAACATTGATCCTTGTTGTTTCATTCTTTTGTTCTTTTTTTATTATTGTTTTTTATCATTGTTTTGTATCATCAAATCAATATAATTCCCAACATAAAGGAAAAAAGCCATGACGTAAAAATAAACGTCACGCAAAGGAGGAAGCCCCAAGCAGGAAAACAACTATGTCGACGAATGCAATTAGTCTTCCGTCTCAACAAACAACAAAGAAGATGATAAAAGAAGTAACGCTTTTCAACTTATGTAGCGGAGATAATTGTAGTTTTCGAAAATAGTTGGTTGATAAATTGTCGCTCCTACCTAAAGGCAAAAAGCCATAATGTAAAAATAAACGTCACGGAAAGGAGGAAGCGCAAGCAATAAACTACTATGCCACTAAACACAATTATGTTTCCACTTAAACAAACAACGAAGAAGATGATAGAAGAAGAAGAGGCTTTCAACTTATGTTCCAGTTTGTCTGTCGAGAAGCCTCCCGTTCAAACTGCGAGGGAGTATTAGCTGTCATTCTCGTGTGTCTCATAATCCCATGTGTCTCCCATTAGTTGTCAATCATGATTAGCTTAGTTATTATTCATTATCTAATCAATCATTGATTAGTGTTTATCCATTTATCCTTGTACCCCTATAAATTGTAATTACAAACTGCTCTGCAACTTGACCACCCTCATATCTTACTCCTTGTTCATAACTAACTGCTTTAATTTTACTCCTGTGAGCTCTTCCCTTATGCACAAAATGAAAGAATATGTTGTTTTTGTCTCAATCACTTAACCAATCAATTTTTGCCTTCTAAAAGAGAAGTTTCTCTTCATCTTTTCTTGCGGTATTGTATTCTTTTATAATAACATCGTCTTGCTTCTTGAGAGTAGCATTATGAGGGTCCTGGTCCACTTGCTTTTGAATAATTTGCAGCTTCTCCTTCCATTCAAAACTTTTTCAAAAATGTTCCTAAACTGCCAGCTAAATTTTTTCATATGAAACTTCAGGCCTTTCATTCTTTTGACAAGTTTGTACATATGGCATCCTTCCACATTAGTGTTCCAATTCTCCTGTACAATATTAAGAAACTCAGGTTTATTAGTAACAAAGTTTAAGAACCTAAATGCCTTATTCTTTTTATTTATCACTTTTGGAATGATGAGCAAAGCTGGGCTATGATCAGAGGTTAAATGAGGCAGGAAAAGAGCATGTGAATTAGTAAATCTACTCATGAACTCTATGTTCCCAAGAACTCTGTCAATCTTTTTCAAAATCCCATTACTAAGGTCTTGTCTGCTCTGCACCCAGGTAAAGTAAATTCATGAGCAATTTAGGTCTTCCACTTCAATATTCTCAAGGCACTCTTGGAAGTCAATCATGTCACTAGTTTTACAGGATCCTCCTTCTGAATGATCTTCAAGGTGAAGGTTTGCATTTCAATCTCCCAAAAAATATAAATTAACATAAGTTTTTTTAAACGGATTCTTAACATAAGTCTGAACGAAACTTACACCGAAACACGTGCTCAAACCCATCTATATTCTCCTGTTAATTTTACGATACACAAGAAAAGAACCTTTCTATCATTTGTTAGAATAAGTGGCGATTTAGTTAAACAACACTAGCAAGGAGCTAGATAAAAAGTTACAAAAAGATCAAGCAAGACTAACAAGAGTGTATAGGGTTTAAGACCCGACCAATCATTCCAATTTGGTTTAAAACGCTAAGTTAATTTATGTCTAAAAGTTATTCGTTTTTAGCAAAATACAATACTTGTTTTCGTCTTTTCCATGATTTGTATTTGTCATCTTGTATGGCCTCGCATTTGAAATTTAAAATAATGTCATGTGTTATGCTAGCTATGTCAAGGCACCAAAGGTTTGGTGATAGGTACAGGATTAATGAAGATGAAAATTGAATGAATTTTATTAGAAATAAATGATAGTGGCCTGATTCGAGAGGGGCAAAATCTCTTGTTTACAGGAACAGGGAAATTAAAAGATAATTCTCAATGACAAACATGAAGCACTAGCCATCTATTTATACTAATTAAATACTAGAATTATGGGTAGAAATTAAGGGCAGGATTCCACACCCTGATTTCCAGGATAATCATAAATTAAATTGATTGCCTAAAATCATCCAGTGATTTGACAGAGAGGATTCAACCAGTTTCCAAAGATAGAATACAGTTGCCCCACTTTTGCAGCTGTAACACGATCTTTCCTTCTTGAGCACACTTTCAATGGTGGATCTTTATCATTAGTTCACTCCCGGCAAAACGTCTTGTCCTTAAGACGGAATGTAGGAAATTGCTTAGCTACTAGATCATAGGTTTCCCATGTTGCCTCTTCTACAGGTCGATTACACCATGAAATCAACAATTCGAGGACAGGTTGGCCAGCTTCATAGACCCATCGATGGGTGATAACTGAGTGAGGTTGTAAATCAATTTCCCAGTCTTTGGTGATGGGTAATGGGGTAACTGGTGTAGAAGAAAAAGAGCCACGGGCAGGTTTAAGCATCGAAATATGAAATACCAGATGGATTCTAGCTTCGGGTGGTAATTCTAGCTCATAAGCAACTGGACCCGCTGCTCTTTTAACACGATATGGTCCAAAAAAAATCTTGGAGACAACTTCTCGTAACGACGTTTAGCCAAAGTCTTTTGGTGACACGGTTGAATCTTTAAGAAGACATAATCACCAACCTGAAACGCGAGTTCCCGTCGCTTCTGATTTGCTTGGTTTCTCATTCTGTCTTGGGCCTTTTGGAGGTTTTAGCGAAGAAGCTTTATCATATCATCCTGATCAACTAACTGTTGTTCCAGCTCTGCATTTTTTGTTTTGCTTGCTGCATATGGGAACAGCGAAGGGGGTTCTCGACCATACATAGCAGAGAATAGAGTTGTGTCGGTGGCCGTATGGTACCCCGTGTTATATGAATATTAAGCCCAAGGTAAGTACGCACTCCATTTGGTTGGTTGTTCACTAGCAAAGCAACGTAAGTAAGCTTCTAGGCAGCGATTCAGAACTTCAGTTTAACCATCCGTTTGAGGGTGGTAACTTGTACTTAGCTTTAGTTTCGTCTGACTTAATCGGAACAATTCTTGCCAAAAGTTGCTGAGGAAGACAACATCTCGATCAGACACGATGGATCAGGGAAAACCATGCAACCTGACTATTTCTCTACAAAAAACCGTTTCTACTCCTTTAGCCATATAGGGATGGGATAAGCAAATGAAGTGAGCATATTTGCTTAAATGATCCACTACAACTAAAATAGTGTCAAAATGACTAGATGGCGGCAATCCAACAATAAAATCCATGGAAACGTCTTCCCAAATTCGATTGGGAATGGGTAGGGGCTGAAGTAATCCTACTGGAGCTGATGTCTGATACTTTTGTTGCTGACAGATTACACATTGCTAGACAAACTCCCTCACATCCTGTTTCATCTTTAGCCAATAGTAACGAGAAGAGAGTCTTTTGTAGGTTTTTAAAAAACCTCCATGACCACCGATTAGGGTGTCATGTGCTTCTTGTAACAACTTAAGTTTGAGATTGTGTATCTTTGGAATCACCATCCGCCCATGATGAAACAAAATCTGATCCACCAGCGAGAAGTCATGAACGGATGAAGGATCTGTTTGCAACTTCATGATCAGTTCGCTAGTAAATGAATCAGTTTGCAACCCTGCCTTGATATCAGCTACCTCAACACAAAAAGGGATGATAAGCGTTAATAATTCTCCCGAGTGGGGTCGGCGAGACAGGGCATCTGCCCCCTTGTTCTCTTTCCCAGCTTTATGAACAATTGAAAAATCATAAGGCATGAGTTTTATCAAAAGCCTTTGTTGCTCTGTGCTGGTGATGCGTTGTTCTAATAAGAACTTAAGGGTATAATGATCGGTGCGAATGAGAAAATGTCGGCCAAGCAAGTAATGGCTCCATTTCTGGACCGCTAGAACTAATGCTAACAGTTCCCTGTCGTATGCTGATTTAAAGCGGTTAGATGGGGAGAATCCTTTACTGAAATAAGCCACGGGATGGTCCTCTTGTGATAGTATCGCCCCGACCCCATCTGATGATGCATCACACTCTATAACAAAGGGTTTGGAGAAATCTGGTAACCTCAAAACAGGTGTAGTCAGCAGCGCCTGTTTCAGGTCATTAAAGGCCTTAAGGGCTTCCTTTGACCAAAGAAACCCGTCCTTCTTGGTCAATGCGGTGAGTGGTCGGGCTATAAGTCCATAATTTCGGACGAAACGCCTATAATAGCCGGTTAACCCAAGAAAACCTCTCACATCTTTTACTGTTGAAGGAATGGGCCACGACTTTACTGCTAAAATCTTTTCTTCCTCCACACTAACTCCTTTCGAGCTAATTAAATGTCCCAAAAACACAACTTGTTCTCGCCCAAAACAACACTTCGATAATTTGGCAAAGAATCGGTTGTCATGCAGCAATTTCAAGACCTGTTCAAATCAAAGAACACAAGTATAAAACGTCGTAAATAAGGACGAAATAAATCGTTCATAAAAACGTGGAAGGAGCGTTAGTTAAGCCGAAAGGCATAACTTTAAACTCGTAATGACCCGAATGGGTACGAAAAGCTGTCTTTTCAATATCCGGGGCTACCACTCGGATTTGATAATAACCCGATCGCAAATCGAGTTTTGAAAACACCGTAGCTCCATACAATTCATCAAGTAACTCGTCAATGTTAGGTATCGGGTATTTATCAGCTATAGTTATCTTGTTAAGAGCCCGATAATCGACGCACATTCGCCACGTGTTGTCCTTCTTCACTAGTAAAACCGGGCTTAAGAATGGACTTGTGCTTGGTTGTATAAAACCGGCTGCCATCAGTTGTTCTACCTGTTTTTCTATCTCAGCTTTTTGGGAGTGAGGGTAATGGTAAGGGCGGATATTGGGTGGGGGCTGAGTTTAGTAAGAGCGGGATTGAATGATCTTGTGATCTAACAGGGGGTAAGTCTTGAGGTTCTTCAAAAACAGCCTTGCATTGTGTAACAATAGGCTGAAGTGGGGCTGGTATACATGGGGTAATTTCTGGATCAATGGCTAGGTGTTGGAAACTAGATGATATTTGAGGGCCGGATAAAATGCCTTGTAGTTTATATCGCTTTCCATAAATTGAAAAAATCATGAATAATTCCTTCCAGTTAGATTGAACCGTATTTAACGTAGCTAACCATTGAATACCCAAAACTAGATCAGCCCCCCAAGAGAAAAAGGATGGAAATCTTGAGTGATTTTGAGGTCATTAATCCGTACAGGAAGGTTTTTGCAGATTTGACCACATCGTATTACATCACCGTTATCAATTTAAACCCCGAAAGGCGATACCGGTTGAGTAGCCAGCTTAAGTTCAGTTACCAAGACATCTAAAATGAAACTGTGTGTAGAACCTCCATCAATTAAAATTAGAACTTCAGTATAATAAAGCATATCGTGGACCTTCATCGTGGTAGGATGCGACTTCCCTAGAATAGCATGTAAACTAGTTTTAGTAGTTTCTTCCAGGTCAGAATCGAAGTTGGTTAAATCTGTTGTAAATGATTCTTCGACATCCTCATTAGCCTCTAAAACCTTGAAGGTACCGGTTTTTCAATGCTGTCCCGGTCCGTATTTATCGTCACACCTAAAGCATTCCCCTTTTAGGAACCAGTTTTGTTTTTCTGTTTCGAAACTTCGGAAAGTATTTTTCAGTTGGGTTGGTGTTTGGGCTGGGGTGGAAGTTGTTGGTTTAGAATCCGACTAAGAGGGTTTGGAATTTGGGGTTCAAGAAGCATTTTTTTGCAGGTCGGTGGGTGGTGAGTTTAGATTCAAACTCTAAAGCTAGACTCATGGCACTATATACCGTATGGGGCTTGCGAATTCGTACATCTGACTTTAATTCATCTTTGAGGCCATTTAGGAATACCCCCAAAAGACAGTGATCAGGCTAATTAGAAACCCGAGAGGATCTCTTAGCGAACTCCTGTCGATATTCTTGTACCATTCCAGTTTGTTTAATGCTACAAAGGAACTCATCCAGGTTCTGGAATTCTGCCGGTCCAAAGTTTTTGGTAAACGCCTGGACTAATTTTTCCCAAAAAATGAATTGACCGTTAGAGAGCCATGAATAGAGGTCCAAGGCATCCCCTTCTAAGTGCATTAAAGCTATCTCTACCTTCTCTTCATCCGGTATTTGATAATACCTAAAGTATTTTTTGGATTTCAGTAGCCAACCGCGAGGGTCTCCACCACTAAAATTCGGGAAATCAATGTTGTTATAGGGTCTATACGAATGTCGACCCCTCCACGAACTTTCCCCATCGAAATTCTTGCTTCCTTTGGATCCGGATCGATCTCCTTCCTTCAAAGCTGCTATATCTTCCTTCATCGTTTCAATTGCCTTCAATTTCGCGGCTATTGCAGCTAATTGAGTAGCAATTGGATCGGGTGGATTGTTGTTGTCGCTATTCTGGGTTTACACCATGTTTTGATTCCCGACAATGGAACCAAATGATAGGTACATGATTAATGAAGATAAAAATTGACTGAATTTTATTAGAAATAAAGCATAGTGGCCCAATTCGAGAGGGGCACAGTCTCTTGTTTACAGGAACAAGGAAATTAAAAGATAATTCTCAATGCCAAACATGAAGCACTAGCCATCTATTTATACTAATCAAATACTATAATTATGGGTAGAAATTAAGGGCAGGATTCTACACCCTAATTTCTAGGATAATCATAAATTAAATTGATTGCCTAAAATCATCCAGTGATTTGACAGAGAGGATTCAGCCAGTTTCCAAAGATAGAATATAGTTGCCCCACTTTTGTAGTTGTAACGCGATGTTTCCTTCTTGAGTACACTTTCAATGGTGGATCTTTATCATTTGGTTTTCATACTCTTTTTCCTTAGTTAAAACACATATAGTACAATACTTATTTTGATCGATAATTTGTTTCATAAATCTAAAGAGCTTGTACTATCACAAATGAGGCAATAAAAGAAGCTCGGGATGACATTCCAAAACATCGTAATGAACTTAGTATTGAAGAATACATCAGGCGTCTACCTTCTTTACTGCCTTTTTTTCACAATCTCGAACAGTGGACCCATGAAACATGAAGGTATAGTAATACCTAGGTGTGTTGACGTGTTGTCTTTCATTTTTCAAATTGTTTTTAACGAGGGGGAATTAACCCGCGCGTTGCGGCGGAACAATTATTTTGCGGAATGGTGTACATTGTATATGTATTTTGAGCATCGGTTAAGTTGATTAGTAATTTGAAAATGATTTTGTCCTGAGATATCTAATAGGGCAAGTGCTCTAACATATGTTTAGCTGATGTGCGCGTATTTTAGTTAAAGGCCCTCGTAGGAGTATAGACAAATGATGTTGATACAGTAGCGTGGTCTTGGATGTTGCGACAACCTTCTGGTTGATCCCTACTAATACCTGTTACAAAAAATCAAACAACAACACATGTAAACAACGCCATCCGTAATTTAAACAATCAAATGTATTGTTATTGGACATAGGTGGAAGAAAAATCTACATGTAAAATACAACTACTGTATCTGCAATGTTACCCATTTGAACTTCAACAGTAGTGGAACCTATGCCTGCGAAATACACAGCAGAACAAAGGTCAACATGGACGTTCACGGAAGCAACGTACATAATCACAAAATAAAGTACTCACACGGAGGAGCAGCTTGTTGAGGCACATTCATATCAAACCGGTACTTTAACTGTTTACTGGGACCACCTTTTATAACGGATGCTACCGCGGATTGAGAGACTAATTTTCTCTTCCCAATCACTGAGCTCTGACCTACACCGAAGGTTTTGCGCTCGCAATATGGAGACTCGTACACGCACCAGAAACATTTCCAGCCACACACTCCCCACCCACATTCCCCCTGTTCATCGACAATGTGGTTGAAGAACCCGAACATACTGAGTCTCCGTTAACATGGGACGCGCCAACACCGGCTTCATCTGTATCAACAACTCTAGGAAGTAACCTTCTTTCGGTTTTCATACTAAAATGCAAAAAGAACTTAACAACTCCCTTAACCACCTTCCCCTTTCCCTCTCACCTCAAACAAACCAAAGGCAAACAACTTTCTAGCAACAACATACATGGCAATAAATGAAGAGGCATTTTTCACATGTAGAAAGAAATTAGTATACAAAAATAGAAAAGAAAGTTACTCTACATGCTATTGATATTTTGAACATACGTGTAATAGTCAAACATTCTGATGGTTTATTAACCAAGTTCACTGTATCTTTTAAGAGTAAGGGAATAAAATACGTTATAAGCATATCCAAGTATTAAACTAATTTGCACCAAAACATAGCTTAAAACTTGGTTAAATTTTTTTCTTCGCACGAAACATGTGTGGTAAAAAACAATGAACCTTTTTTTGCACAAATAATGTGTGGTCATAAACAATGACTTGAAAATATGGCAACCTGATTGGTT
>BQNB010165823.1:0-14177 GCA_026074375.1 Tanacetum coccineum | reverse complement strand
TCCATACCTGCACACACAAAACATAAATACAAGCATATTTTTGCTATTTTTGTGCTGTTTTGGGTTTAATTAGGTTATTTTAAGTATAAATGGATATGTGTATTTTACACTTATCAGACACTAATCTAATGCATTTCTACACTAAAAGGGATACAAAACTACACTCAAAACTGGCTTAAACAATCTAAGTCTAATAATCACTTTTTGAAACTTTCATTGAACCACAGTTTGAACAACTATTAGAAAAAGCTTAAAAACAACTTATAAACCTTGAACACTTATGAAAACAGATCAAAGGGACTTAAATAAAGATTGTTAAAGTTAGCAAGGTGACCCATATGATTATTTAAAAACATTTTGACCCTTTTCACTGTTGTCCTAAACACCCCCTTATGTAATGAAAAAAACTTTTTCACACTGAATCACAAAGATATGAGGCTAGGCTTTTGAAGAAAGTTCAATATATAAACACTTTTAGCATAAATAAGCAAGTATCAACAGAAGATAAGCACTTAACACAGGAAATTAAGCAATGAGCAGTTTCAAGCACATAAAAAGCAGTTTAAAGAAAAAGCATGCACCAATGACTAACAAGCATTAGAAAGGCACACATAAGCACAAAGAGACATAAATAAGCATAAAGAAATAGGAAATAAGCATAAATAAGAAGTGCTACAATGGAAATAAGCCAAAATAATAAATAGCAAACTTACAAAAGTCCAAATGCTTTTTGACAAGTACTTAAAACCCAAACCAGCTTATTCATAAGCATTATAAACCCATGGATCCTTCCCTTTTAAATCCATCATCCAAGCAGCATATAAATCCAAACCAACAACAACATTTACTTTGAAGTTTCTTAATGAAACAGTGAAAACTTTTTAAGACAGAATTGAAAGGGCTTTTGTAAGCTTGTTAATGTTAACTTGAAACAAAAGTGAGCTTAGATAGCACAAGTTTAAGACAGAATTCAATTGACAAAAGGAAACTTAGCTTTCATTAATTATAAATTTGTTACAATGCTTTTTAAAAATTAAAACAAAATTTAAATGATACTAAATTAAAACTAAACTTAAAAACATTAAAATTAAAAACTAAAGCTACTCTCCTACATACGCATCCTATCTTCTTATATATGCGGAGTAGTTGTCTTCATTTGTGTTTGTTGTGCTTTCCTTGTGAGAGCAAACCAAAGATAATCCTGACCCTTAAGTTTGAGTGATGCCCAATCGAACTCAATCCAACCCTTGATATACATTCGACCAATAAAACAACCTAGGATTGCCAGCGTGGAGTTTGTATGTTAGTGAGGTGTAGGGTTGATTTTTGGAGTGGGGTGTGAAGGTTTGGCAGGTTGTGGTGGTGGCAGGGTGACTGAATAGTGACAAGATGGTGTTGGCGGGAAAAATAGGAGAGATGTACAATGTTGATTTAACTGGATAGAAGTTAGGGGAGTTGGCACTAATGGTCCCTCAACCTATATAGTATTGTTGCAAAGATCGTTCTTACGGCATGCATTATTAGTCCTTGGAGTTGGTTTGGAGTTGCACTGTTAGTCCTTTTGGACTAACTGTGTTAGTCTTTGAAGGACTAACGGTGTAAGAGGTTCAATGGTTAAGGGTTGGGCCGGTTTAAGCATTTTGGGTCCATTTGGTTTTTAATTAAAAAGGGAAATTGGGCCGGGTTTTATATCAAGTTTATATAAGTGGGCTGACCCGGGCCTACTAGGTGGGTATGGGTGGGCCCACTTTTAGCAATTTAGGTTTTCGGGTTTGGTTTTGACCTTTGATTTTTCCGGGTTGACTTTGACTTTGACTTTGTCTTTTTCATGCTCTTTCATTCTGTGCTCGGTTTTGTCCGTTTTTGCTTGATTTTTAGTCCTTTTGTCGGATATCCGTTTTCTGCACAATATAATTGAAAACATACAAATACAATGTATTTTTGGTACGTTTTTGGTCATTTAAGGTCATTTTATTAGGTAAAAGGTATGTGTAATTAAACGCATACCAGTAACCTAGCAGATTAATAGTAATCAAAGTTCGGTTTTATTCATTGTTCTTCTTAGCAATATAAGTTAGTTTCCGCATAACTTATATTGTTCACAGTCATTGTTTCTCTTGTAGTTAGTTTGGATCTATCCAGATTAGCTACCACCCTTAATAGGCTAGAAAGATCTATACAGATTGGGATCAACATAACGCATCCGATCACGCAATTGATTGTGAGGCACTATTGGCAGGGCTAGCCGCCTTTGTAAGCAAAGGTATGAAAGACTTGCATGTCTTTATGGATTCACCAAAGTTGGTTGCTCAGATAAAAGGAAACCATATGCCAGTAACATAACAAGAAAAGAGGTATACGAAATAAATTATGGATGCAACAACCCTATTTCATAAGTTCCGGATCACACATCTTCCAAAAATTTTGAACTCCAAAGCAAAAGTGTTATAAAGTTGGAATTTCTCAATCAGGAAGTATCGGTAGGTATCAAAACAAGACCATCGGTATAGGAGAAAAGCAACAACAAGAAGGGAAAAGCGGCAAGCAATGTACCAGGAGCAAAGCCAAACTACAATTGGGAAACTAGTGGGAGCATCTGAATGAACTTGTAATCGTAACATATATCTAGTAGCATTATGTAACCCATCCAAGGTAGCCCTTTTTAAAGTGTTAGCTCACCTCGGATGGCCCTTCTATTTTTATATCTAAGTATTTGATTTTTACCTTAGCTTAACAAAGTCAAATTATGTTGGACAAATAACAATGATGCAAACATGAAGCACGGTAAGCTCCGGATGGCTCGCTAACTCCGGATAATGATAAAGGAACACACTTACCCCATAAAGATGAAACACATATGGGAAGGCTAAGTTAAACACGAAAACTTTAGCATAAAGTCGAAGGAGGAGACACAGTGATCCCCTCCTTTCGGGCAAACAACTCTGATGAACAACAATGTCGTAGAGAGAACATGTAACAACTAATGAGAAAGGAAATACAAGAAACATGTAATGTATACAAACATAGCTAATAAACATTTTCTCCGGTATAAAAAAACATATAATAGGAGCAAGCATAAGGCGATTGTTGCATAAACTAATGCTAAATTGCTAGATACAAACGTATAAACATTACAAACAAGCTACGGGAAACACACCAGCGCACCAAAGAGTGGATTATATTAAAAGGGAAATTACATTACAAAGTACCTATTACAAGCCGAACGAAACCGGCAATATTAACCGAACGTAGTCGGCAGTTACATAAAAAGGAAAATAAAACAATACTTAATGACCTAGTGACTAGGCAAGTCCAAAAGCTAGGCGTGACAGTACGATCTCTGCTCCGGAAAGCAATATTTAGCCCGTTGAACCTACGGAGGCTTGACCAGCTATACTACAGGACCCAGGGGGAAGCCATTCGGCTTAAGGCGGGTGGCATGACTCAGGATCCGCTAGATGGACAACAACACATCTATAGTCAGTTTGCCCTAAGCTCATAGCAACAAGTGTCCTCCGGCATACCACGCGCCCCTCCCCTAACAGAAAATGGACTTAAAAAAAGGAAGGGAAAAACTAAATCTAAACCCTAGAGGGGTTAGCAGCAGCCTCTTCATCAACAACAGAAGAGGGCAAGGAACCATCACCTTTTTCACCAACAAAACGGGCCACAACAATATCAGTAGGACCAGAGGAAACACGCTCCGACCCTACCGCCGTCACTTCAGCAACATCATCTAAAACATGAGAAATACCTTGCACGAAGACACTTCCAGACTTAGAAGGGGCAGCACCATCAGTCATCTCAGCATCCGGCCCATCAACCATAGCATTCACCTACTCCTCATTTTGCTCTAAAGCAACGGCAGAGGGAGCAGGGGCAACATTAGTAGACAACTCTAAAGATTTGGAAGCAGGTGTCACAGTCGACTCCTTTGCAATAGAAGGAGAAACACGAACATCCCTTAAAGTAGGGACGTTGGCCGGACGAGCCAATTTTTTAGGCTCAAGCTGAAGGATAACCGATAGAGGCTCAGTAGCGTGCTCAGAAATTTTGTTGAGAAAGGCATAATCAGTTTGAGCAAAAAGGAGGAGGCTTTAGCAAGCCTATCTTGTGTACCAGGCATGAAATTAGCCATCTTCTTCAACACAGCAGCAAACTCATCCTTAGTTTTATGCATACTCAACCCGCGCTCAAACCCAGCACTGGTAGCCAAAGAAAGGAGTTCACCCTGAACTCTGCTAAACTCATCAGAAGCAAGAAACTTTTGGACCAAACTCGGGAATTAGCCCCGAAAAAAGGATGAAAACTCCAGAGGAGTAGCTTTCAAATGAAGGATCTCCTTATCCTTTTCAGCCTTTAAAATGGTAGCTCGGTTCAAGTCAACAGAAAGACGAGCCACCTCAGCGTGCAAGTTATCCAGACTTTTAGTGAGAGACTTGATCTTCTTTTTCCTCTCTTTACCTTTAGCCTTTGACTTTGCAAAAGATGCATCGGAGGAAGAAAGTTTGTCGTTAAGCCCAGAAACCTGCTTCTTCAAGGTAGACACTTGAAGTTCCAAACCAGTCAAGCTAGCAACCTTCTCCTCATAACCCTTCAGCCTAGAGTTCGCTGATAACACATACTCATGATGAGACTGATTCAACCTACGATAGCGAGCAAGAAGCTCACTACCATGCGACATCATCATACAATGTAGCACACTCATCTTCGCAGTTAGTTAATCATTAGACAAACTTTTAACCTAGACCATCTCTACCGGTTTGGGAAATTGATCAACAACAGTCTTGCAAACAGCAGGATCCTTAAAAACTTCCTTAGTCAGAACCCTAAAAGTAGGCCGATACGAAGCATCCCACTCCTCGCGAGTAAACATGCAATTCCCGACAACACCACCTTCAGGGTAGGTGGCATAATAAGGACCATCAGAGAAAGGGAAGAAGTCCTTATGAATAACATCTCTGGAGACATCCCTAAATGAAGGAACGGGGCCGGAGGATGGCCTCGATCAGCTCACACCAACAGACAGTGCAACAACATCATCGGCCATAATGCCCTTGCCCCGAGAATCTGCAAAATAAAAGCTCAATAAGACAAAGAAAGAAGATAAGGAACAAAACAAGTTAGAAATCAAAATCAATTACCTCGGGTTTTAAAACCTTCAGCAGTGGGAGCAATGAAGCTCCCACCCTGGTTCCCTGAAGAAGGGATCACAACAGTAGAACGAATAGGGGTAACCAACAGAATCTCAACACAGGCATCATCATCACCATCACTTTCATCATCATAGTCACCCACAAACAAACTAGGATGAATAGTACTACCAAACGATTGAGCCAGAGCAGACCTAGTACGCTTGGCAACATGGCTCGAAGTGGCACCAGAAGTAGAGGCCTTTCGCTTCTAAGAAGCTTCAGCCTTAGCAAGAATCTTGGAACTAGGGGTACCAACGGCAAGATCCTCTGGAGTAGGATCCGGAATCACAGCATCGGCCGCGGCAGGAGGAGTGTAGTAAAAGGGAAGCCTTTCGAGGGTCGGCCTAACATCAAGATGGGGCTCCTCCTAGACCTCATCACCGGTCTACTCAGGAAGGCAGAGAAAATCATGAATGCCCATAACTCTAAAAAAGGAAAACAACAATAAATGCAAGCAACAAAAGACAAAGATACAAAAAAACATAGTCAAAACCATCCCCCTATACCAATTCCATTGGCACCCCGAAGTACCGGATCATAGACACAGCTCTTCCAAACAAGACTCAACCCAGATAAAACCAACAGCCCCTCAGGCATATCCCTCAGCTTTATAACATATGCGCTCAATCGGCGCACATCAACCATACTGAAAAAACCAGCAGCAGGCCTTGGATCATCAATGACCGCACTTGGATGTCTCCAAACCATAAAACCTGGAATAGCTCACCGATCAATTAAAAAGAACCCACTCTTCCAGTGCTTCATGCAAGAGTGGTTATCATCAATACAGACTAGAGAAGGAGCATGGCGCTTGGAAAACGAAAACCAGTCACCCTGTTTCTAAAACGTTTGGAAAACCCTAAATAAAGTCATCGTTGGTTCTATCTGCAAAGACCGACAAAGCACTTCGAAAGTAATCACCTTATTAAGACCCCTAAAGGACCCAGTTGAGAGAAATGGACTCTATAATGTTTGATAAGGGCCAGAAGAAACGAAGAAAAAGGAATGCGAACACCAGAAAAATTAAACATCCGATGATAAACACCAATGGCATCGTCCAGAAGCTCGAACATCACAAATTCTTCTGAGGGTAGCCAAGGGTAGAGATCACGCGGTATCTTATATTTAAAGACCAAATCATTTAGGTCATCCTGGGTAAGTTGGGAATGGTGCAGGTCCATATCTTTTTTAGCCAGAATTGAAAAGGTAAGAAGGAAAGAAAAAGATACATAGGAAGGGGAAGAATCCAGAGCAAAGTAAGCAGCGGCTGAAAGCAAAAATGATACATCCGGAAAACAATGTGTGTTTTTAATATAACAAGGGTAAAGCAAAAAGTAAAAAGGATGCTGCTATTTATAGGGAAAGAAGGAAAAGACACGACGGTTGGGAAGTTATCACATGACACGTTGCAAAGAAAGCGCATGGACAAAAAACACGCCACGTCCGCATTGGCAGAACATTAATGATGCAAAGCACATTTAAGTCTAGCACTGACAAGCTAGCTTTATAGATACTAGACTGGGGGGACATGATGAGGTATAGTCTCCCTCGGAATATCTAAAGAAGAGATATAGCTTAGATACTCCTGCCAAACTAGTACGAGCTAAAGCTAAATAAATACTCCAAAGAAGCTGACTTGTCGAAGCACACGTCAGGTTTGGAGTCACCCACCAGAACTCTGGAGAAGCTGGTGTGTCGAAGGACATATCAGGTTCGAAGTTATTAGCTCCATCCTAGTGCAGCGGTATCAAAGGACAATCCGACAAAAGGTACAGTCCTTGTGAAGGACCACATTCCTTGGAATGACACGTAGCTGATAGTTCATACAAGGAGAGAGCCCCAGGGTTATGTCTTGTAGTAAATCCCAAATAGTATAAAGGGGCTCATATCCTCGGGGCGATACATATAACACCTACTCCGGACCATACTTTATATTCTCTGCATTTATCTCATATCACCATAATTACTCTCACGCCGGAGTTGGTCCCGGATTCACACCCCAAGGCGAGCTAACAGTGTTCTTTCTTATTTTCAGCTTGGAGACAAAGGATTAAGCTCCAGAGGAACCATGCTGAACTTAGTATTCATCACCGCTAAGGTTACTTTTACCAAGCCCAAGTAGCCCACGTAAATTTACTTTAACAATTACTATACTCCTACCAACAATCATCTTCGTACATCATCAAACACAAGGAATCAAGCTGTGATACAAGATGGTCGTATGGATATTCAAAGCAAAAATGTTGGCTATGCAGGGTGGAAACGGGAATGCAAGGAGGCAAAACATGAATCAAACAACTTATGCAGGAAATGGTTTGTGTCACACCCCCCAAACAGGGCCTGGACGGAAACACGTGTCTAGGGGGGTAACGTCATTATATACATCACACAAGATCAAGGGAACGACCACTAATGGACATTTTGAAAATCATAACTCGTTGTGTTTATTAATAATGGATAAGTCTTACTAGATTTGAAATGAAATTTAAAATGTTGCGGAAGCGTAATTAAGTTTTCAAAAGACAACGAGTATGAATGATAATAAAGTCTTCAAAGATGATATCATATTGCACGTAGACTCCACATAGCACATCAGAGAAGTCCAAAGCTAAGCACCTGAAAAACATGCTTAAAACGTCAACATAAAGTTGGTGAATTCATAGGTTTAAGTAAAGTATTTACGAAAATAAAAAACGTTTAGTGAATACTGCTTCACTCACAGTATTATGAAAAGTATTTAGCAATTTGAAATGTTTAACGAAAGCAGTGTGGACCACAAGTTATAAAACGTATGTGACAGTTATAACAAATACAACTTCACATAAAAGGTATTTACATTGCAAGAGGCTCATGATACCGAGGCTAAATGTAATGGAAGCATGCAAAATGCTTAATAAACTTGCCCTGACGGGTGCCAACATGGCGCTTCACCGTATCACTCGACATGGTATACGTCCGTTGATCATGTAAGAGCTACTTACACGGACGGGGATGATTAGTCCCAATAGATCTATTTACAACACTCGCGCTCACTTACCAATCCAACTGATCATAAGTAACTAACGGTTCATGATAACTCGGGCATACAAGTTTCAACATTTACTTAGGCAACACATAAACAAGATTGGGAAAAACGTAAAGCATTTGTGTCCAATGTAAAAGTAACCAACGTATTTCCAAAAGAAAGGCTTTAAGTAATTGCATCCATAAGTAAAACAAAGTGTGATATCAATCATGTAACCGGAGTTTGCAAACGAACATTTATAAGAGTTTGAAATCATTAGAGTAAACAAGTTTGTAAACGAGCATGTTCTCACCCCAAAAGTTATAAGGTAAATATAAAACAAGTAAAACGTGGGGCTATGAACTCACCTTAGGCAAACGATGAGATAGTAACACAACGATGAGACAAATGTAACCCAAAGACTCTAACCGCGACCTAATTATAAGACGCGCCTTAGAACGAGAAATAAATAACGAACGTTGTATAAAAGTTGATAAATGAAATAGACATCCATATGTGTTTGTGCTTTAGTTTAGTTATCAAAACGTGTCTTTACGAACTTATTAGGTTTATGAAAACGTTACGACGTTCTTACGAAAAGTTACTATTTTTGGAAAGTTACTATTTTAGGAAACTTTCTAGTTTTGGAAAGTTCTAAGTTTCGGGATGTTAATACCGTCCCCTATATTGGTCAAGTCCATAATTTCACTAAACGTACTAACGAAACTTAAACGTCTACTTTTCATTTCTATTTCGCTAATTCGTACTAACTTACTATTTCAAACGTTCAACGGTATCGCTTTATCATTCTTAGAAAACTCTTAACCCTTCGTAATAAGATCAAATCACTACATTAATATTTTCTAAGGCTTTCGAAACCTAAATGGACCTAACCCTCTTGAAAACGTTTTAATATATAAAATTATATGTCCGAAAATAACTTGACAAAAATTAGGTCTATCTCACTCATAAAGAATTTTTAATATAACTTTCGCGACTTTGGAAGGGAAACGTAATTTTAGGTCATGTTTGTGTTTTACACTTTGGCCGAAACGGACTCGAAATGGGTCAAAATGGTCATTTTCATTCCTGATCTGATCGTATAAAAATCGTTTTGCTAAAAAAATGTTTCAAGTTTCATTTGAGCGTAACTCAGTCGTTTTAAGTTCGATTTTAGTGTTCAATATATGAAAAACTATCAATAGGAAACGAGCTATCCAAAAACTACCTTCTTGACTAATGAAAACATTTTTATGTCGCCCAAAACCCTAAAACAAATTCGGATCAGCAACCTTATTTTTCGTAAACACTTCTAAAAATCCATCCAAACTTCACAATAGTGCCTAATCTAACCTAATCTCCATTCACTACTAATCCACCATCAAACCATTATTAAAACTACTCTAATCTCATCACAACACACATGGTCACTCATACTCACAATCAAAACAATATGTAAATCAAAGAATCATAAAAATATAACTAGTTCATGTATCATCTTGTTTATTTTTAGAAGACTTGCACAAACACAATAGGATTTAAACCAAGAGCATAAGAAAATAAAGAAATCAAAAGGAGGTTCAAGAAAGAGCTTACAAATGATAAAGGAATAAGATTGAACACTAGATCTATAACATACACCAAGATCTTGCAAAACCCCTAAATTTATTTGAAACCTCAACTATAGATCTTGAACAAAGAACCCTTAAACAAATGACCAACACTTGTATCTCCCTAAATAAACCTTGAATTAATAGCTAGGAACACCTAGATCTTGAAGAGTAAATCAAAGATAAGGAAACCCTATTAAAGGGTGTGTTTGTGCCGTGTAATCACCCCAAAATGGGTCGCAGCGGAATATGGGTTGGAGAGTGTTACTTCATAGATCAACAGCACGAGATATGAAACGACCTCTATATGAGTCGTTAAAAATAGATACATTAGATTAAATAGACTTTGTTTTGTTACAATAGCCGAAGCGTTAAATTAGTTTCACCATGAAAAGTAAAATAATTTTAAGACAAACAAAATATTCCCAAAATGTAATGGCTCCTAATCTTTATAGTAAAGACTCCAAAATGGTGACCACCAAATGTACCCTATTTTCACTACTTATGACCTGAGAAAAATCATGCTTTAAAACGTCAACATAAAGTTGGTGAATTCACAGGTTTAATAAATGTATAAAATATGACCGCAAGATTTTCAATGTAAGACATGTAACACATACAATATCTTAAAAGTAATTACGAAGTGCACTAAGCTCATGACACCGAAGCTCGACATCTATGTATGCAATTTAATGCACAAAATGTGCCCGTGTAGATGTTCAAACCCGCAACATCCAAATTGTTCTGACATGTATACGTTCGTTGTTTCAGTACATTCGAAACTGATGAGCGCTACTCACCCGAACGGGGATGTCAATCCCAAATAGATCTATTCATAACATTCGCGCTCGCTAACTAGCAATATGACAGTTCAAAAAGTTGGGCCACTAGAGGGTTTAGGCTACTTAGGCCCAACTCGAAATATGTAATTAAAGGGTACTTGCGTCCAAATGTAAAACAATGCATGTTTCTCACCCCAAAGTTGTAAAACGATATAATTGTGTAAAAGCGGGGCTATGAACTCACCGTAAGTGAATGATTGATTATCTAAATCAAATAAGTGTATCGTCTCGGCAATCCGAATGCAACCTAATTAATTATAGGCCGTATGAGTGTAATGTATTATGCATAAATAAAATATCGCATGTTATATAGTCACACCACCACCTATTAGTTTTTATTAAATCTTTAAAAGTTAGATTAATAATTAACTCGTACTTTGTTAATTAAAAAGTATATGTACTTGTACCCGTAAAGAACATATTATTTTTATTTACTAATGCATCATTTGTAGAAATATATGATTTAATGTTTTTACTAGTTACATAATGATACTTCATTATTAAGTTAATTGTTTTATAAAAATGTATAAAAAAATATAAATAGTACGCGCGATTTTGAAACCTCATATCTTTATCGTTTTAACTTCGATTTATACGTTTCTTATGTCCACGACTTCGTATTGAGAAAATCTATCAAAATATCATATTATAAAAATTAAACCTCTGATGAAACAGATACTTTTACTTTCATTACATTTTTATAAAAGCAGTTTTTTATAGAATTTAATTATACGTAACTTGTTTAAATCATAACTCGTTTATTATAATTCCGTTTCTCGAGTTCCTTATGTCCTTGGATTAGTATTAAGATAATTTATCAAAATATCATATTTATAAAATTTAAACCCCTGATGAACAGTAATATTTACTGTTCATAACAGTTTGTTTTTATATAATTAATTACATACAACTTGTAAAATACGTAACTTATTCGTTATAATTCCGTTTTTCGAGTTCTTTATGTCCGTGGATTCGTATTAAGGAAATTTATCAAAATATTATATTTATAAAATTTAAACCCCTGATGAACAGTAATAATTATTGTTCACATCAGTGCCTAAAACTGTTTTTATATGGTTATATATATATATAACTTGTAAAATTCGTAACTTGTTCGTTATATTTCCGTTTTTCGAGTTCCTTACATGCTTACGATCCTTGTGAAGAGTACTATTTTTATAAAATATAAAATGTATGGTTTATGGTTCGAATCCCAACAGTAGGTATAAAAAGTAATTAGGGTTTTTAGTTAATAAAGTTAGTTTATAATCATTTTTGTTTAAGGACCTTGCACCATTATCCTACCAAGTTTTATACCGTATATCTTACATGTATTAAGTCCTCTAAATGTTCATGTCACTTGTTCATATGAAATCCTTAAACACTTTATATCACAAAAAAAAATGAATCTAGGTGGTGATTAACTTATACAACAAATATGTACACAATAGGAAATGAATGAATGAACATGAAATACTTTAAATGGACCTTTTAGAAGATGAGTGGGATGATGAACACAAGATGTAAACCCTAACCAAGCTTTCAAAATCAAAACCCTAATCAAGAAAACCCTAGATATGTTTTCTTGATAATTCCTTGTTAAACCCGAATCCAAGCTTGTTAACACCTTGAGTAATCTTAGGTAGCCTTAGAATGAATGTTAATACCCTTGGAATACCTTAGAAAATCAAAGATATATGAAACCCTAATAGCAAAGAGTATGCCGTGGGTTTAGAGCTTATTTTGGGAGAGGATGATATGTTTTTCTTGTAAATGGGAAGAGTATATGTTAGACAACCTAGGACTTTCCTTTTATAGTGCAAGAAAATCCAAAACAACCTTAACATAAAACTAGGGGATTAATGGTGGTTTAAGGACAAGGTCAAAGACCTCTCCTCCTCCCTAGGCTATCCCACGGCTGAAATGGGGGGGGGGAGGTACAAGTGATGAGACAATCTTTAGAAACTTGGGTCTAAGGTACATTAGTGTAAGAATTAACATGTGTAGAAAGGAGTTAGTGGAAGTTTTGTATTTCTTTCTTATGTAAACTCTTAGGTCCGGTTTTAAGGAGTTGTAAGCAAGCAAAATAAGTTAATTTTGGGTATTGGGTATAATCGTGGGTATTTGTTTGAGTGTAGATAGGTAAAGGTGCTTCCGAGTATGACCAAATGTAATTTATTACAAAACGTAAGCGTTTTACGTAACCAACAAAAATAAATTACAAAAAGTTATAAATTATACTTCTAATAATCATATAATGCTTGCTTGATGTAAACTTTAATTTGTTTGATGTCCGTTTACATTGAACCGTATGATTTTTAGTTTACGCGATTTTATCTAAAAGATAATAAATTATAAACGAACGCGAAAAACTCAAAAAATAAATAAATGGAATTAATTAAAGTCTAATTAACCTGAAAATGATTAAAATGTTACAGTCTCCACCCTTAAAGAGCTATAAGATAATAATTAAAAGCGAACGCGTAAAACTCTAAAAATAAATAATAGAATTTATTAAAGTTGTAAATAACCTGAAAATGCGTTCCCATGTGAACTCAGGACCTCTCTTGGAGTTCCATCGAACTTTGATGATGGGAATACGACTTTGACTTAGCTTCTTGATCTCACGCTCCAAGATTTCCACTGGTTCTTCAACAAAGTGGAGTTTATCATCAATGTGTATTTCATCTAACGGAACTGCCACTGTTGAGGTAGTTCGAGTCTATAAGCAACGGTTCCCACTTTGGCTAATACCTTGAAAGGTCCGATATACCTCGGGTTCAACTTTCCCCGTTTTCCAAAACGTACGACCCCTTTCCAAGGTGATACCTTTAACATAACTCGATCACCAATTTGAAATTCTAGAGGCTTACGCCTCACATCGGCGTAACTCTTTTGGCGATCACGAGCAGCTTGCATTCTCTACTTAATTTGGACAATCTTCTCGGTTGTTTCATGAACAAGTTCTGGACCGGTGAGCCGAGCATCTCCGACCTCAGCCCAACACACAGGTGACCGACACTTTCAGCCATAAAGTGCCTCGAATGGGGCAGTGATACTCCGCCTTTTGCAAGGCTGATGAGTACGATTCGATTATAGTATAGGATACGTAATTATTCCGAGAGATTAAAAATCAATTCCTTTTATCCAAAGGAAAATCAATTTAAAACTACCCGGGTCGTTGTCCCCGTTGAGGCGTGAATGGAAGATCGAAGACGTTTGATTTGGATTGGATATTGCTTTTACAATTGTTAAACAAATGAAAAATTAAATCTACGGGAAGCATAAACAAGGAAATAGATGACCTACACTACGGGAAGCATAAGTAATTATTGGGAAATCCTAAAATACAATTTATACTAAAAACGGGGAACAGAAATAGGTATCGGGAAACCCTAATATTAAAGATTAAGAAAAATAAATGCTAAATTAAATTAAAAATTCTAATTAAATTCTAATTAACTTAATTTGAAAAATAAAAAAAACTAGAATTAAAACGGAGGTCGTTTGAATGTAAAACGAAAAG
>BQNB010165822.1:2511-14178 GCA_026074375.1 Tanacetum coccineum | reverse complement strand
AGTTTTCTGGCAAACTGACCCCAACAAAATTCTCCCTTGGATGCATACACGTGCTTCCAATTTTGAACTTGTTAAACCATTACCTTAACCTGAACGTACTCTGAATCGAAGACTTCGTCGATGAAACAGGAAAGTTCCTTTCAATCAAAGAAACAACCCACCTCAAAATCCGAGAGTTGTCTATCTGCCAATTCTTGACATCAACCACTTCCGTCACTTTCTCGTGATTCTCAAAAATCTTTTCCAATGGATGATGAACCCATATGGGCTGCTGATCATGTTGTCGCACCAACTCCCGATTCCGCAATCACCATTCCTGAAACCGCAAATAAATTTGCTATTAAAGGTAACCACTTAACTTTTGTCAAAGGAAACCAATTTGATGGCAGAACCAAAACCGATCCTTAAAAATACATTCACAAATTCCTTGGAATCTCCGATATGTTCAAATACAGATACACCGAAAATGAAGCCGTCCGCCTAATGATGTTTCCCTTATCACTGACCGGAGAAGCAAAAACATGGCTAGACGAACTCAACGAAGGAACTATCAAAATTTAGGATGAACTTCAAACCACTTTTATTAGCCGATTCTTTCCCCCAGTTCTTTTCGACTGACTCCTAGGATAAATCCGAGCTTTCTCTCAACACGAAAATAAATCTTTAACCGATGCTTGGCTTCGTATGAAGGAAATGCTCCGAAACTTCCATGGTCACAATTTGTCCAAAGGCAATATTATCAAAATCTTCTATCACGGTTTCAGCGAAACAACCTAAGAAGTTCTTAATGCCGCAGCCAGTGGTATTTTCCTTTATAAAACACCAAATCAAGCTTATCAACTTCTCAAAGATAAAGTCTTACTCAAGCTCGACTGGGCTAAAAATCAAAAAACCAAATCAACTCTTAAGAAAACCGTTGCTTTCGCCGATGGAGGAAGCAGTAATTCTGATAGTGACAAAATTATGGCCCGAATGGATGTCATGACCCTGAAAATGGATGCTCAGTACAAAGAACTCCAGTCCAAAGCTAAAAAACTAAACCCGATCTTGATGAAGATGACATATTGGTATGTGTTTAATTACACATACCTTTGACCACTAAAACCGGACTTAAATGACTAAAAATGTACCAAAAATACATTGTAGTTGTACGTTTTGCATTTGTATTATGCAGGTATTGGATATCTAAGAAAAGGACAAAAATCGAAGCCAAAACGACAAAACCAAGCACGAGAACGGAAAGAGCTTAAAGAGAAGTCAAAATCAAAGCCAAGCCAAAAAGTCAAAGTCAAGTCAAAGTCAACCCCGGGAAAGCCCACTTATATCTTTATAAGCTTTAAACCTTCAAAAAGGCCCAAGTCCCTTTAAAACTATACCCGGCCCAACAATAAGCCCATCACCACTTTTATAACACCCCTGTTAACAATCCCACTCCCGTTACCCTTTATAACACTCCCGTTAGTCCTTTAAGGACTAACGGTGCAAACCCAACCCAAACCAAAAGGGCCAAATTTGCAAAACTTAAGGACGATGGATGTTATACACTTATATAAGATAAGGGGCCATGTTTGCCAATTCACCAAACTCCTCACCCTGCACCAAAATTAAACCTGGTAACCTATTTTCCCGCTCCCACCCCCATTGTTACTATTCACCTTCCACCTCCAAAATTACACTTACCTCGAGGTTAAACCCACTTAACCCACATTCTAGAAGCTTAAATGATGCAATAGATGATGTTTTTGGCACCTGACACGTTGGCGATCCAAGGCAATCATTGGGGAATGATTGCGTGGACACAATCAAGGGTTGTGATGCATACAACTTGTGAACACTCAATTTGGACGATGATGAGACATTTGTTGTAACGACCCCCAAATTGGGTCGCAGGCGTTAATACAGAACCAGAGGGTGATACTTCATAGATCAATACACAAGATATACTTAGAACTGAACGAAAAAGACGTTTGAAAATGATACATTGGATTTAATAAAGTAATTGTTACATAAGCCCGAAGCTTAACTTGTTCACTTGATCAAAAAATACAAAGATTTTCAACCCATAACATATAACAAAATAAAAATGCGACAAAATATTTAATGGCAAGACGATCCAAATCAAAATCCATAGAACCATGTATCCATTGCACCCTCGTGCAATATTGATCCCCTGAAAAAACATTGCTTTAAAAACGTCATCAATAATGGTTGGAGAAATACCTAGGTTTGATAAATCATATATTGCGTAGGAACCACAAGATTTCCCAAAGTGTATGAAAAAGCAACAGATCATGAGATCATATAAATGTAATTACGTAACTCTAAGAGCTCATGACACTGGAAATCTAGACGTGTATGAATACCAAATTAATGGTCCTACATTTGCCGTGTTCGATGTTCTAACAACCGCAACATCCTATATTCACATGTATAGCGTTCGTTTCACAGTGATAGCTAATCACACCGAACGGGTTTGTCAAACCCCATAGAATGCTATATAATAACATTCGCATCATCACAATCCCGCAAATTGACAGTTCATGATAAAGGCTCATGTATGGGTTATCGCTACCTTAGGCAACACGTAACAAAACATGAAACTTAACCACTTGTGTCCAATTGTGTAAAGCATTGCATGTTTTTTCAACCTCCCAAAAACTTTATAAAACAAAAACATGTAAAAAACATGGGGCTAATGAACTCACCTTGAGTGCGTAGATGCCTAAGAATATCTTACAAATAACCCTCGCCACGCGAATATGGATAAATGCAATCCAAATAAAATTAAGGTCGTAAAGATACTAAACACATATAAGTAACTTATACTCCTATCATTCAATTAAGTCTATATAGCTAACACTCTAATCTAAATGTTTAAGTGAAAACATGTTTATAAAATTAAAATGTTTATAAACATACTTTTGTAGTAAATACGTCATAACTTTCACGTTTCTAATCCGTTTCTTGCGTTTCTTATGCCCATCTCTTCGTATTAATACGAGTTATCATAATTTGACATTTTCCGTATTTTGACCCTCTGGTGAACAGTAACTTTTAATTGTTTCACAATCAACGATGTAGTTTTATTAATACCAATTTGTTGTCGTAAAACCCGTAAATGTCGTATTTTATTCGTTATAGATCCGTTTTTAACGATTCTTTCAAGCACGTTCTCGTAATTGAAAGTTCTATATAATATATGATGTTTAAAAAAAATAACTTCTGATCATGAATAGTAACTTTAAAAAAATAGTTTTATAAAAGTATTAATTGCGTAACTGCGAAATTCATAACTCGTTCGTTATTAATTAAAAAATTACGATTCTTATCATTTTGGAATCCTAAAAATATGTATAAAATTTGTTACAAAGATCAACACTTACTATTTATACAATTTATAATAAAAAGTTTTTATAAAAATTCTTTTAGAACACTTCGTTAATAGCGTATAACTTGTTTTTACCGTAACTTTTCAGTTAATTAACTCCCGTTTGAAAACAAGTATTCTTACCTTTTCGGAATCGTCGTGAAATGTATTATCTTATAAAAACATATTACAAGTATACATAAACACGAATTTGGACAGAATGTTTACATGACTTTGATAAGTCCATTTTCAACCTTTGTTTTCCTTTATTATAATTTTGTATATTCACCAAATGTCCCAAAGTGTCTTTATAAATTATATAATGTCATATATCATAAGTTTATATGTCCCATGGTCCATCCAAGGTCCTTTTTTGTCCAACCATTCAAAGTTCTTTATTTTTACATAGACAAACTAAAAACTTTTTAAAAAACCATAAATCACTAGTTTGTATATGTAGTTATTTTACACAAAAACCATGTGTGTAACAAGTCTTCTTCATCTTTTATACTCTTAAATTAATAACCATATACAATATTAACATAGTCCATAATTAACCTTAACTTGTCATAAGTATATTCTTAACTTGAAACATGTTAGATAAACCCTAAAAACCCTAATTACCCCCATAATCATTTTTACACCAAAATAACTTGATACAATATTTTCTTATCCTTTTTAGCATGATATATGTAATAACACAACATATATAAAAGTAATCCATGTGATCATTTCAAGTAAAAAACCTCATTTTCATGATAAAATCCTAAAATGGTGATTTAAGCTAACATAGAATAACCATATGCATAAAAATGAAAATTATAAGAACATAGAGGGTTCTAGTAGACCTTATGATGAATGATGATGATATAATCAAGTCTAAAGCGTGTTAATCCACAAAATCCAAGATTGGGCACAAAGAGAACCTAGCTTTCTTCTTAATAAAAACCCTCGCTCTTCCTTTCACGTTGATAATACTTGGAAAAGCTTTCCAATGCTGTAACAACCTTAGAAAATCTTACTAAAGATTTGTAAGGATGTATTGGTTGGTAGAAAAATTTATATGTATTAGGAATGGAGTGGTTTGTATAGCCGTGAGCTGATAGGGAGCCGCAAAAGAAGAGTTTTAATGTTTGAAATTTGGCTAAGTGTTTAGGAAAGTTTGTTATCCTCTTTCAAGAATGCAAGTTATATAAGATATGATGTGTCCAAAAAAGTTGCAAATAGTTAGACAAGTGAACATAGTAAGGGACTTAGGATGGGTCCTTGTGTACATCATCTTTGTCAAATAACAAGTTACGGCTAGACATTAATGATTTAAGTTGTACATTGACCAAAGATGGAAGATATTCTTATTTTTCTTGTATAAAGGGCTATAATTTCGGCATATAAGAGATGCATATGATATATTTGAGTAAACTTTAATGTATTGGGTATAAAAGTGGGTATTTGTTGAAGCGTAGAAAAGTTTTGGTGGTTCTGGGAGTGCCTAAACGCAATTTATCGCGAAACGTATACACTTTACGTATCCGATAAAAATAAAATGAACAAAGTTAATAATTATTCTCAAAATAATTACTTAACCCTTGCTTGATGTAAACATTTAATTGTTTGATGCCTGTTTACATTGAACGCTAATTTTTAACTTACGCGATTTAAACTTTATTCATGAATTCACAAGCAAATGCGTACAACGCTAAAAATAAATAGTAGGTTTATCGACGTCGTCAATGACTTGAAAACACAGGGTGTTATAGACTTCCCCCGTTAAACGAGCCTTGTCCTCAAGGCTTACATGATGTGCAGCCCTTGACACTGGTGTTGGTCTTGGTGAAGAGGTGTGGATATTTCTTCTTGAATTGGTCTTCACGCTCCCACGTGAACTCAGGACCTCTCTTGGAGTTCCATCGAACTTTGACTAATGGGATTCGGCTTCGCTTCAACCGTTTAACTTCACGGCCCACTATTTCTACCGGTTCCTCAACAAAATGGAGTTTGTCGTCCAAATTAAGTCCATCCAACGGAACGGCTAATGGCTCGTCGGCATGACACTTTTTCAGGTTGGACACATGGAATGTATTATGAACTCTACTCAGCTCTTCAGGAAGCTCGAGCTTGTAAGCAACCTCTCCGACCTTTTCTAACAACCATAAAAGGCCAACATACATCGGTTTTTAACTTCCCTCCTCCCCCGTTTGCCAAAACGTACGACCCCTTTCCAAGGTGAAACTTTAAGCATAACTTTATCCCCGACTTGGAATTCCATTGGTTTACGCTTCAAGTCAGCGTAACTCTTCTGTCGATCACGAGCGGCTTGCATCCTTTGCTTGATCTGGATGATTTTCTCAGTGGTCTCTTGAATTAGTTCTGGACTGGACCGAGTATTAGATCTTACCTCCCAACTTACCAACCAACAAACATGAACGACACTTTCGCCCATCAAAGTAGTCTATCAAATGTGGTGCGGCCTTGATGCTGGCGTGAAACTAGGTATAGAAAACACGACAATGGAAAATGTGTTAACCAAACCCATTCTAAATGTTGAATTGCACAATCACGCAACATATCCTAACGAGAGTTTGACATGTTCCCTCTTCTTTGCCCGTCAGTTAGTGGAATGGTACGCAGTACTCATATCCAAATTAGTACCAAAGCGTTTCTGTAAGTAACCACCATAAATTTGAAGCGAATCTCGGGTCGACGATCATAAATGATAGAGACAAGTATATCCTATGTCTCGTGTCCACCCCTACCTTCCAGGTACATTCTTGCAATTTTATCCAAAGGATCATTTCTCTCATCGTGTTATATCTGCAGACTTAGTTAGCCTGTCAACGATCCCCAAATTGTTCATAGCCTTGGGACGTCTTAAGGAAGCTTTGGTAACAAAACTCCAGGGTGATGTTGTCCCACCACTCCATTTTCATGGCATCTTAGGTTTGTACCCAACAATCCTGATGGCCTTTGGATTTTTCCCCCCGCCTTGACCTAAGCACAAGTCAAACACTTGCTAACAATAAGTGGTTATGTTCGGCTATTCATGTTGTGCCACCATATAGTTTCTTCTTCATGTCTTGGTACATTTTGTTGGAACCCGGATGAATAGAGTATTTTGAATTATGGGATTCGTGCATGATTACAGTCCGTAAATCCCCATAACAAGGTACCCAACTTCTACCATTGAGGCACAGGGTTCCATCCGCACATGGTTCCAACTTTTGTTCTCTAATTGCTTCTGGAAATTTAGCATTTTCATCACATTCCCCCAACGTCTTCACTTTAATGTTCTCTGGTTTTCGCGCTTCGGTCTGAGCATTTAAGATCTGATTGGGAAGTATCCAAGCTAATCATTCATAACGCAAGGCTCAAACTCTTAAACGGTGGTTCTCGTTCTTTCCTGCTCAAAGTCATCAGCAACGACTTTCTCTTTCCCCGGGTTGATAATCTAATATCGCAATCGTAATCACTTAGCAACTCTAACCATCGGCGTTGCCTCATGTTCAACTCTTTTTGATCTAAAATGTGTTGAAACTCTTGTGATCGGTGAACACCGTACACTTAATCCATATAAATAATGTCCCAGATCTTGAGAGCGAACAACCACTGGCACCAAGTCTCAATCATGAAGTCGTATAAGTTCTTCTTCAATTAATCTTCAACTGGCGTGATGCATAAGAAAATCACTTTTATTCTCTTTGGGCATCAACACATAATAACACAGCGCCCAAACCCATCTTTGAAGCGAGTCGCAGTAGTCTGATGAAATCTACGCTATTGTCCTTCAGGTATAATCAAAGGATTGGTGCACTGCACAACTTTTGCTTCAACAGTTGAAAAGCTGCTTCTTGTTTATCGCCCCATTCAAACTTAACCTTCTTTTGAGTAAGCTTGGTCATGGGTTTTGCGATCTTTGAAAACCCTTCAATGAATCTTCGGTAATACCCAGCAAGACCTAAAAATTGACGAATCTCCGTTGGTGACTTAGGAATGACCACCCCCCGAACCTTAATGGATTCAATCTTGGCTGGATCCACATGGGAATTCCTCACTAACGATACGTGACCGAGAACTGTACTTTATGAATCCCAAAATTCACATTTTGAAAACATGGCATATAACTCTCCTTTCATTAAGTCAAATCACTAAGATTTGCTTAAGAGGTGCTTTTTCATGTTCTTCCTTGTTCATTTTCGAATATATCAAATATCGTCAATAAAGACAATCACGAATATTTATCCAAGATATGGTTTGCAACCCAATGTCATAAGAGTTCCATGGAATATGGCCAGGTGCGTTTGTCAACCAGAATGGCATAACTTAGAAATTCGTAATTGCCCAATAACAGATTCTGAAGGCATCTTCGGAATGTCTTCTTCTCGAATCCTCAATTGGGTGATAAACCAGACCTTAGTCAATTTTCGAGTAAACACCGACCCTTTGAGCTGATCAATAAATCATCAATTCTGGGATCGGAAAACGCGGTTCATTAACCATTAGTTAATTTCAATTCCCCGATAATCAATGCACATCCGGAAATGATTCGTCCTTCTTCTTGACAAACAAGACCAAGCTCCCCAGGGCGAGGAACTAGGTCTTATAAAGCCTTTGTCGGATAGCTCTTTCATTTGCTCAGAATAATATTTCATTTCGAAGGCGCCAATCGAGTAAGTGCCACGTGCTACATGTGCACACCAGGTACCAAAATCAATTTGAAGACACCACTTGTCTAGTCGGAGGAAGACCCTACAAGTCTTCAGGAAATACTATTCAGAAAAAGTCTTGAACAATTGGTACGGGTGTCCCTCAATGTGCGCTTTTCTCCGAACTTGTCTTCACCCTTTTGTAGTAACATTGCCCAGAAAGATAGAAGCCCTTTTTTCGCTGTACTTTTGCTTTTAGTGCAATAAATGACATTTTAATCGTGTCACATTTTCCCCTGGGTACTTCCATCACCGGTTTATGTTAAGGTTTTAATTGTTTCCAGGAATGCGACAATCTTACTCAGCACCAATACAAATGACCGCTTGTTATTTTGCCAACCAAATCCATCCAGATTATAGCATCGAAACTAACTACCAATTTCCACAGGCATTAATTTTACGTGAATTGAAGGTTTAGGAAGGTTTAATGATGCAACCCTTAAGTATAAGTGTTTTAACCCAATTATCCCTCCCGTCAGCTAGTTCGACATCATAATAATATCTAGGGTAGATGTGTGATTTCAATTTGGCGCTAAATCAGTAGACCACAAAACTTCCGATGTCCACCCTATCAAACAAGATATAAGGCATAAAGCGGTTGTTTTAGAGGAACGTACCCGCAAGCGACGTTGACTGTATTTTGCCCCCCCCCGCATTCCCTACCACATAACTCCATCGCGTGGGGGCCCATCATTCCCAGCTTTGATTACCCGGTTGCCTTTGTTTGTCTTCACAGCCTTGGACATTCCTTCTTGTAGTGTCCCTGAACTCCGCATTCAAAACAAGTAGGTTTATGACCCGATCCAATGCCTTTCTGGTTGTTAATGTTGTTGGCAATTTTCCCTACCCCTACAGTCACGGGCGATGATGACCATGATTTTGTTGCATTATAGCACTTTGGAGCACACGGACCCGTCATGGTGGTAATTGCACTTTTTGAGCACAGGGGTCTAGATCCTCCATATTTGGTTCTTATCACACGACTTCCAGCAGTGTATTAGGGCCCCCCCCCTCTGCAGGTTTTTGCCTCTTATTTGTTGTTGATTCTACTATTATTCGGGAAGTGTTTTCAAACTTCCTCTTGTTTTCCAGCTTGTCTTTCCGCAATGGTATTGATCTCCGTTGTCCATCCAATTCAGTGCCATTTCAATAGCCTCTTGCATTATCTTTGGTTTTGAAGCTACGATGTATCCATGGATCATGTCGGGCAATCCCCTGACATACCTTCAATTTTCCTGACTCCTCCGGGAACATCCTCCACAGAGAAGTTGCTTATCTTGAAAACGTTGGTTGTACTTGACCACAACTCCGTACCTACACTTTCAAGTTCGCATAATTTCAGCCTCAAGCTTCTAAGCTTCTTCATTTCGTTTCGGGACAATATTTGTCAGTCCATCTTCTCCTTAGATCGACCCAAGTCATTGAATATGCAGACCACGTGAGTAACAGTCTAACATTGGGAATTCCACCATGTTAGAGCACTAGCTAAAAGAGTACAAGAGAGAAACTTGACCTGGTTTTCCCACCGAGCATTTGCATATCGGAAGACAGTCTGATCCATTCATTTCAAACCATTTGGATAACTCAACCAGCACCCCATCGGTGCCCTGAAATACATAGGTTTCCACTTCAATGAAATCCTGGTAAAGAAGCAATCTCGAGAAAACTTTCAAATCCCCTGACACCCGTGTTCCCAAAGAAGTGGCTATCAGGGCCATTCCTAGTTGCGTCACTGCGGCCAAGGCGGAACCGACCCACTGATCAATCATAGCTTGTAGTTGGGCATTGGTGACCGAAGAGGTTTGGTTTGTTTGTTGGGGCGGTGTTGTTGTGTGGCCGCAGGTGTTACCTTGTGGAGCTCTTTTGGTGCCATTTTCTTAAATCACAAGAAAATACAATATCCCGTTAGATTTCATAAAATCAGACCATGACATGACAATCCCATGTTAAATAAAGTGAGATCACATTCAACACAGTGAAATGTTACAAATTGAATTGTAATTAACAGATGATATATACCAAATCGCATTCTTCATCACAAATTGATTATAAACATGACATAATACCACCATTCTCCATAGTATAACAGGAAAACATACATGATTTGGTTCTTGAACAAAATGATCATAATTTAGGTGACAACAAAATGAAAACTTAATAACTCCTAAGCCTTTACTAGCCTGGTTCACCCCGAATACATAGTAGCTAAATACAAAACAATCTAGTCCCATAACAAAGTCTATCTAAGTACTGCTTAGCTATACAAGCCTCCTTTGGCGAGCTCTGGCTGTGCAGGACCCCCATAGGTCCCTGCTGTCCCTTTAATTCAGTAAACCTAACCTGCCTGTAATGATCATCACCTGTCCCTGTAAGGCTGACACCTGCCCCTGTAGTGTGGTGACCAGTCCTGAAGTGGAATTCATCTCACTCTGTATTGTATGCATAACAACATTCAACGTCTGAATAATCTGCTGCTGTCGAGTACGATCAGCAGCTCTCAACTCTCCATCTCCTCACGCCTCCCGCGGTCTGTCTCTAGCAAATCTGAAATCGCTCTCCGTCTATTACGATCCGCTGACTGTAACTCTGTGATCTCTGACATCTCTGTGCATGAACTGTGGTGCGTAGTGACATAACCTCATACAAAGAGCCAAGATCACCATCCGCATCCAGATCGACCCAAGCCTCTCTATACATCATAAGCCTCAGTCTCCATCAAAAGACCGTGTATGAGTGTCATGTTCCACGCTGACTCTAAATTAGCATATTGACCCGACCTAGGAGCCAATACCGCCGCTGGAATTGCTCATCATCTAGACATGGTGTAATCTCATCTGATGTCTCTGCCTAACCATATGACTCAAATCTCTCACGTTGTGCACACCAACTCTGTTTTAGTACTAACTAGAGCTCCCTGTAGGGTCTCAACAATCTCATCCCACGAATCTGTAATCCCATATCCAACATATCTCTCTGGGTCACACCTGATCTCCCTGTCCATAGTGGTAACAAAGCCGTAATCTGCCCTAATACCTCCAGCTGGTCTAGCAGCAGCAACGGCAGAGCTCTCTCCTACCTCGTATCTGGGACCAAAAGCCATACCTAACCTCCTCCGAGGTGGTAGGTTAACCTCGGGTATGTCCTCTCTACGACTGGCAGAAGGTAGTAACAATGGTGGTAATGAAGTAGGAGCTGATGTGGGCAAGGGTGGTGGTGCATCTGGTCTGGTGGGGGAGAGTATAATGGGTGGTGGTAATGGTAGAGAATGAGAAGTACCAGCAGCCTCAACTCTTATCCGAATCATGGCAGCTCGATAGCCCAATGAACGAATAGGACTAGGATGTGGTGCTGATAACACAGGTGAGGGTGGTGATAGTAGTAATGATAGAGATGGTATCGGGGGTGGCAGTGGGAAAGGAATCTGGGGTGGTGATGAAGACCATGGAGATAGTGGTGATGCTGGTGGGGAAGATATAGGAAGCAGTCTAGCAACCTCAGAATCCAACCATTCTGGTACAGGTACTGGCTTTGGAATAGTAATCCTAGCTGTCATACGATATGTAGGGTGAGGTGGTGGTGTGGCCGCAGACTCATCACACT
>BQNB010165821.1:0-14178 GCA_026074375.1 Tanacetum coccineum | reverse complement strand
GGAGGTTGTCAATTTCTTGGCAGGAGACTTATTTCATGGCAATGTAAGAAGCAGACAATTGTGGCTACTTCTACTACAGAAGCAGAATATGTTGTTGCTGCTATGGGTTCAATTTTATAAACACAAAAATCTACAATGCATAGTCTAACATTTGATAATGAGAGTACTATATGCATTGTAAAGAATCCAGTATTTCACTCCAAAACAAAGCATATTGAAATTAGGCACCACTTCATTAGGGATGCTTATGAGAAGAAACTTATCCAGGTGCTAAAGATTCACACTAATGACAATGTAGCTGATCTTTTAACCAAAGCTTTTGATGTTAGCAGGTTCAATTTCTTGATTGTTAACATTGGAATGATCAATCAATAGGCTGCATTAGTTAAGGGGAGGCAAGATGATTTGTTGTACAGTTTGTATGGAATGTTCAGTGCGCAGAAGGATCTTGACAATGGTGATGTTTTTCATAAAGTTATTTGGGTTCTAGAGAGTAATTAAAGAGAGCTATAGATGGTACTAAAGAACTCTTGTTGCCAGACTTGTTCAATTTTTGGTTGACAAAAGTTAGTACCGATAGGCTTATAGTTAGTACCGACAGGCAAAGTTTGTACCGCTATAAAGCCGTTAAAGAAAATACCGGTAGGGGTCTAAAGTGTAAGTTTTGGCGGTTTCTTCGACATTGGGATTGCTCCTTCTATAAAACCCCATCTCAATTACACAATTTATTCACCTAAACTCTCTTAATCGACTTCACTTAACAAACCCTAATCTTTCATCACCGTCGATCAACAAAATCAATTAAAGAATGGCTGGTTTGGATTTCTGCTCAAAGCACAACATGGTTGCCTACTTGGAAAAGAATGATGGGAACACTGAGTTTCACCAGATTATGGACTTCCTCACACGCAGTTCAATCCACTTTGCACTCACTGTAAGTCCCATAGTCTCAACTTCGTTTGTTGAACAGTTCTGGACATCTGCTAAGTCAAGAACAGTCAACAACATTAGTTATATAGATGCCATTGTTGCTGGCAAGCCTGTGACTATCTCAGAGGCATCAATAAGAAGTGATCTTCTTTTTGATGATGCTGATGGGATAGATACTTTGAACAATCAGGCTATATTTGACACTATTCAGTTAATGGGGTATGAGGGGGACCTAAATACTTTAACTTTTAACAAAGCCCTCTTTTCACCTCAATGGAAATTTCTTTTTCATACCATGAATCACTGCATCAGTTCTAAAAGCACTTCTTGGGATCAAATTCCCACTAATATTGCTACAGTAGTGATTTGTTTGGTAACTAATCAAAAATATAAGTTTTCAAAATTAATTTTTGATGGTATAATGAGACACTTGGATGCATCTAAGAAGTTTGTCATGTATCCAAGATTTTTACAAATATTTTTGAGAAACCAGTTAAAGGATGTGCCTGTCCTTATGGATCACTTTCCAGTCCCAACCTTAACTAAAAAGGTTTTGACATTTATGGTTAAAAAGGGTAAAAACTTTTCAAGAAATGTCACACCTTTATTTGACTTTATGTTGGTTCAACCAACAAAGGATGAAGGTGAAGTTTCAGAAAGACCATCTGAATCCCAACCAATACCCTCTCCTACCCACCCAAGTGAAGACAAACTTGAGCCACAGCCTGACCTATCTCCTAGACCTTCTTCTTCTATCCATATACCTGATTTCAATCCAGAGGGTTCTAGTGGGAATCATGGAGGTCAGTCATCCAGTGATAGATCCATATCAGGGAATGAGGATGGCCCGACACTCTAAAGTGTATATGATCTTTGTATTTATTTGTGTACACAGATAACAGCTCAAGCTGCAGAAATTAAAGATTTGAAGACTCAGATCAAGTAGCTTAAGAAGAAGACTAAACCTGTTATCAACCACCACAAAGCTTGGTTTAGGGCTACTAGGTTGAAGAAACAACAAACGAAGAAGGATATGGAGAAATCAAAGAAGAGAAGGAGTGTATCACACACTGACTGGGATGCTATTGATACTGATTTAAAAGCTACGGACTACACTCAAGATGGTGATACATTGGTTGTAAAAGACAAGGGAAGTGCTAAAAAGGGAGGAAGAACAAAAGGTACTGATCTGCAACAAAGTACTGTCAAGCCAGATGAAGGTACCGACAAGCAATATAGAGGTACCGACAGAACAAAAGTTAGTACTGATAGCTTTGTTGAAGGTACTGCTGAGATTAAAGATCAAGTTTCAGGAGAAAGTGATACTCCAACAGCTCCAACAATAACTTCAACACCTACTCTAACAGTTTTTGGTATGATGAGACTATTGCACAAGTTCTTGTCACAATGAGTCAGAACAAGTTGAAACAAAAAGAAAAAGGAGTAGAGCTTAAGAATGTTGAGGATATTGAGAGACCAAGGCCTACATTAACAAGATCATTGTTAACATTAAAGCCTCTTCCTAAGATCGATCCAAAAGCTAAAGGTAAAGGAATGATTGAAGAAGAAGATGAATCTGATACTGAATCAGAAGATATCAATGAAGCTGAAAAGAAGTTTAAAATGCTTGCTAATGATGAAGAGATGGCCAGAAAGGTTCAAGAGGAATGGGAAGCAAAAGAGGAAAAGAAAAGGTTGGCCGAGGAACAAGCTACTAAGGCTGCATTCACTAATGAGTATGACTTTATTCAGGCTAGACTCAATGCAGATAAGATTCTTGCTGAGAAGCTTCAAGAAGAAGAGAGAGAAAAGTTCACCATAGAAGAAAGAGCCAAGTTGCTTCATGATACTATTGCCGCACAAAGGAGATTTCTTGCTCAACAAAGATCTGAGGTTATAAGAAACAAACTTCCTTCAAGAACTCAGCTGAGAAACCAAATGATGACATATTTGAAGCATGTTAGAGGAAAGAAGCATTCTGATTTGAAGACCAAAAATTTTGAAGAAATACAAGTTTTGTATGAAAAGGTAAAAAGGTCTAATGAAAACTTCATTGCTATTGGTTCTGTTGAGGATGAAAGGCTCATAAAAGATTTGAACAAGTAAGCTACTGGTATAAAGAAGGATGACAATATTAAGGAGGAAAGTAAAGAAGAGAAAGGTACCAAGAAGAGAAAACTTGGCACAAGGAAAAAGATGAAGTCAAGGAAAAGAAGATTCAGAAAAGACACTTCTGAGGATGATGAAACTAATAGTGAGAAAGAGAATGATGAGCTGAGATTATGCTTATCAATAGTTTCAGATGAGGATAAGGAGGTAGATTATAAAATACTTGACAAGAAGTATCCTATCATAGAATGGAAATCTGAGTATCTTGGAATTAAACCACAGTATGATGAAACTAAAGACTTAGAAGAGATTAATCTAAATGTGGTGATTAGAAGCAATGGACAAAGGAGATACTTTAGTACTCTGATGAGAGTGCTTTCCATATTTGATAGAGAGGATTTGAGTGCTGTATATCAACTTGTGATGGACAGATACCAAGATGAGATACCTGAAGGTTTTGACAGAGTACTTTGGGGAGACTTAATGATAATGTTCAATCCAAGTGATGAAGATGAGTTTTGGAACTCACAGCAGGATTGGAATGTAGTAAGTTGGAAGCTACATGGTTCTTCAGGGGTACATACTTTAATGACTGAGGCAGGATTAGTCATTCATATGCTTGTTGAGAAAAAGTATCCTTTGAGAAAGAAAGTGTTGTTGCAAATGCTAGAATTGAAGTTGGAATCTGAAGAAGACAGTACTATGGCATTGGAGTTGATTAGATTTGTCAAGAAGTTAATTGCAGAGTTGGAACCTGAAAACTCTGATGGAGATGAGGAGGATCTTTGAGTGTTGGTTTCAAAACCACACAACAAATGGTCATCAGTTCACCATGTTTAACAGACATAAGAACTGACTAGTCCATAAGCAAACGGCTTGTGGTAAAGACTTCTCAAATCCGTTTATGGTTGACAATTTACCAAAAATTGTATGGTTCTCAACTCACCTTGCTTCACAGTAAAGAGTTGGCTAGTCCAGGATCAAACAGTTCCTGGTAAAGACAAATCAAATCTGTTGATAGCTGATAGTTTGCTAAAAACTATATGGTTATCAATGCACCATGTTATGGCAATGAAGCATTGACTAGTCCAAAATCAAACAATTTTTGGTAAAGACAAATCAAATCCGTTAATAGTTGATAGTTTACTAAAAACTATAAGGTTCTCAATTCAACTTGTTGTTTACAATGAAGAATTGGCTATCCCAGAGCAAACGGCTACTGGTAAAGGAACATCAAATCCGTTAATGGCTGGTAATTTGCCAAAAACTACAAAGCCAACTTAGTTGGATTGTTGCAAAAAAGACGTACCTGTGTTGCAGACGAGACATATACTAAGAAGACAAGGATTATAAGTTGCTAAGTGATTATGATAACGGTACAAGAGATCAATATTATCAAAAGTAAAGATCCAAGAATGATACAGAAAGGATCAAAGGTACTTAAGTTTATCTCAAATTGAGTCTAAGATTTGAAAGAGTGTTTGGATATATCCTCCATGAAATTCAAGATATCTACATCAGAGAAACATGAAGTTAAACAAGTTCAACAAACATGTTTAGGGGAGGATTGTTGGGAATTATGTTTTCCTGACTTAGTACCGCTAGTTATAATAGTTAGTACCGACGGTTATAGTTTGTACTGTTAGTATTAGTTTGTACCGCGTTAGTATTAGTTTGTACCGTCAGTATAAAATAGTTAGTACCGTTTAAGAGATATGCATGAGATATTATAGGAAAAGATATGCATTATCTTTTACGCGTTTTGTAAGTCTGTTAGGGTTTATCCTTGGTGTATAAAAGGAACCCTACGACATTAGAGAACACACATCTCTCACCAAAAAGCATTCTCATAGTTAGTAATCTGTAATCATTTTAGCAGATTAATACAAAATGTAGGTCTCAAACCGTATAGATCTTAAACCTTTCGCTTGTAAAGGGTTGTAGCCAATATGGAATAGTTCCACACTAACCACAAGAGAAACAAAGACTATGAATTCATATTGGCTACAACCATTAACAAGATAGAAATATCTATATTAAAGTAGGATCTACAAGTAACAAACCCGTAGAACAGAAAAGTCATACTCAAACACCTGTATAACAGATCTTTATAGGACATAGGCTTTCTCCCAATAAGTCTTCACTGTGTATGAGAAAACATCTCCTAGATCTTGTGTTACATGGAAACCTACGGGTAGAATTTTTAACACTGTTGGTCTTAAGTGGGTTCCAACTGGAAAGATATTAACCTCTAGCAAAATCAAGGTTGACAGTGAACCCCCAACTGGTTCAAATAAAGATATCACTAACCCATATGAATGCGAACAAACTCTTAATGTTAGTGCAGGTACTTTTAACTTAAGTGCAGGTACATCCTTCAATCCTAAAAAGGAAAGACTCGGAGTTTGGTTGCTGAAAAGACTGATATCTCAGAAACTAAGGGTTCAAGGAATTCAAATCTAATGAACAAGAATTATGGCGTTTGCATATAATACTTCATGCCCTGCTCCTCAAAGAAAAGAAAAGTGTACGCTTCAGTGCGCTTTATCTTTAAAAGAAGAGAAATCTTCTTGGTTTTGACCATTCTCATCAAATACTTTTCATATTTTCCCATGCTTGTTCAGTCATCAAGTGGATCAACATACATTAGCTTGTATTTTAATTCACTTATTCAATCAAAAAAATGGCAATCACATATGCAATTTTTGAAGGGGAGAATAGTGAATAAAATGTGATCAATACAGTTTAACTTGGTCTCTCAATGTGTATCAAATGGTCATATGGCTTCTGAACAATTCAGTTCAGGACCCGGGCCTCAACTCTTAACTCCTGGAATAACCAGTTCAAGACTCGTGCCAAACCCTTCTTCTCTAACATCGTATGTCCCACCAACAAAGAAGAATTGGGATGTTTTGTTTCAGCCAATGTTTGATGAGTACTTTAATCCTCCACCTTGTGTTGCTTCTCCAGTTCCTGTAGTTGTTGCTCTAGAACCTGCTGATTCAACCGGTGCACCTTCCTCAACTACAATTGATCAAGATGCACCATCTCCAAGTACTTTATAAACCCCTCAAGAAACACAATCTCTAGTTATTCCTTCCAGTGTTGAAGAAGAGTTTTATAATATTGAAGTTTCACACTTAGATAATGATCCCTTCTTTGGTGTTCTAATTCTAGAATTAAATTCTGAAGAATCTTCTTCAAGGGATGTTATTCCAACTAATGTGCACTCAATCAATCAACCACCTAAACATCTCAGAAAATGGACCAAGGATCACCCACTAGATAATGTCATTGGAAGTCCTTCTCGACCTGTCTCTACAAGATATCAACTATAAAACGAAGCCCTGTTTTGCTATTTTGATGCTTTCCTCACTTCCGTTCAACCAAAAAATTATAAATAAGCTTTAAAAGAATCCTGTTAGATCGAGGCTATGCAAGAAGAACTTAATGAATTCGAATGACTCAAAGTATGGGAGCTCGTACCTCATCCAGATTGTGTCATGATTATTACCTTAAAGTGGATCTTCAAGGTTAAACTAGACGAATTAGGAAGTGTTTTAAAAAAACAAGGCTAGGTTGGTAGCAAGGGGATATCGTCAAGAAGAGAAAATCGACTTTGAAGAATCTTTTGCACCGGTTGCACAACTAGAAGCTATAAGAATATTTATTGCATATGCCGCTTACATGAACATGATCATCTATCAAATGGATGTCAAGACGGCATTCTTAAACGGTATATTATGTGAAGAGGTCTATGTCAGTCAACCAGATGGGTTTGCAGATCAAGATAATTCCAACCATGTGTACAAGCTCAAGAAGGATCTTTACTGGTTAAAGCAGGCTCCATGGGCTTGGTATGATTTGTTATCATCATTTCTACTCTCTCAAAAGTTCTCCAAAGGTACGGTTGATTCTACATTATTCACTCAAAAAAGGCAAGGACATCTTACTGGTACAAATCTATGTCGATGATATAATATTTGCTTTTACTGATCCGTCACTCTGTGAAAATTTTTCTAAAATAATGTGCTCTAAATTTAAGATGTCAATGGTGGACAAAATGTCATTCTTTCTTGGACTTCAAATTTCTCAAAGTCCCAGAGGCATCTTTCTTAGGAATGGCAATGGGGCGGGTTTGGAGCGGGGCGGCCACCCTCCATCCCCAAACCCGATTAGCAAACCACGCCCTAAACCCGCCCCGATCCCCAATGGGGATCTTATTGGGGTGCTCCATTGGGGCGAGATGCTCCCCCAAACCCGCTTCAATCCCCATTGGGGATCTTATTGGGGCGTCTTTAAGAGTGTAATGCTCAACTAAATACACGTTGTTATCCGTTTATTATTATTTTCACGCCATATTTTTACAAATGTGATTACATACATATTATGAATAATCAAGAACCCACTAATAATATATTATTAGTATCCTTCATAAATAAATTTGACATAAATAATAATAACCACGTTAAAAAAATCAAAACTTCTTTTAAAAACATTACACAAATGAAGTTTTTTATAATCACAACTTGCAATCTTACAAAGATACAAAACTACCAACAAATCGATAATATTGGTTTTATTACGTAAATACTAACATAACAATATATGAATATTATAGATTTATATATATATATAGTTTCGGGGCGGGGTGGGTTAGGGATGTTGTGCCCCGTCCCCGCCCTGAAACCAGATAAGCATGCCTCGCCCCGCCCCAAAAACTTTGGGTTTTGGATTTCCCCATTGGGTTTGGGTTTTTTTGCCATCCCTAATATTTCTTAACCAATCTAAATACGCTCTTGAAATAATTAAAAAGTATGGTATAGAAACCAGTGACCCGGTGGATACTCCCATGGTGGAGAAATCCAAACTAGATGAAGATCCACAAGGGAAAGCAGTTGATCCTACATGTTATCAGGAATGATTGGCTTCCTTATGTATCTAACATCCACTAGACCAAACCTTGGCTCCCTTATGTATCTGAAATCTAGTAGACCAGACCTTGTATTTGTTGTTTACATATGTACCCGGTATCAGGCTAAGCCTACCAAAAGGCACTTACATGCAGTTAAGCGAATCTTTCGATACATAAGAAGAACCATTAATATGGGTCTGTGGTAATCGAAGGATTCCTGTATTACACTAACAGCTTTTGCAGATGCTGATCATGTTGGTTGCCAAGATACCAGAAGAAGTACATCTGGCAGTATGTAGCTCTTGGGTGATAGATTAGTCAGTTGGTCGTCTAAGAAACAGAAGAGCATAACCATCTCCAGTACAGAACCTGAATACATAGCCTTATCTAGATGGTGTGCTTAAATTCTTTGGATGAGATCATAACTGACAGACTATGGCCTTGGATTCAACAAAATTCCTATGTAATGCGATAACAAAAGTGCCATTGCCTTATGTTGTAACAACGTCCAACACTCAAGATCTAAGCATATTGACATCAGATACCATTTCATCAAAGAGCAAGTGGAAATTAGGGTGGTTTAGCTATACTTCGTCAGAACAGAATATCAACTGGCAAATATCTTTACCAAGGCATGGGAAGAGAATGACTTGAATTCTTATCAACAAGCTTGGAATGAAAAGTATGACTCCGGAAACGCTAAAAAGACTAGCAGAGGAATCAGAAGAGTAATGGTGGAATCTCTTCTTATATCCTATGTATATACAGAAAACATAAAAGCACAAAAAAAAAATCAATTTTTTTAGAATAGATATTTTATGAAAAACAAATAGAAAAATATAAAACCCATAAAAAGAAAATAGAAAATTAAAAAATCAGAAAATTAAAAAAATATGTTTTTCATGGCATGTCTTTTGAAAATCGATAATATTTACGGCTTTAGAAATGTCATTCAATAATGATACGAAGCTGTAAATAAAGTTCGAGTAGAAGTTCTAAATGTTTTCAAAACATGTCATTGGCTTGCAGTTATTTCATACTACAACCCGTTCTTCATCTTAAAGGCAAGTATTTCGTTAAAAAGAAAACTTGACCTCACAAAGGGAATCCAGTTTCTCAGGCATGATCTACTTTATGATCATGCAAAGGCATGTATATACTTTGCTACACAACCCAGGCTTTCTATAAAATAAATGTACATGTCAGTGCATTTATGTTTCAAAATAAGAGAAATCTTGTTTTTGCTGATGTTGTATTTCAAAAAACAAATCAATCTTCTCAGTTTCTCATCAGAAAACGATTTTAAAAGAATATTCTATCACTCAAACACTGACTACAGCTCTTCAAATGTGCTAATAATTCTTATAAAATGATGTTTCAAATTAAATTACAGAATAAACGGATAAAAGATTTAACAATGACGGATCATTAATTAAAAGTGAGTTACTTCAAGTTTAACTTAAAAGGGCTTTAGATGTCATTGGTTAGTATCTTAAAGGACTTGTATGTTAATTAGGAGCTTATGCATGTTTAAATTTGTAACTAGAAGAATCTAGGTTGCCAATTAGATAAGTTTCTAATAAAAGCTTAAAAGATAATTGAAAGAAGTTATAAAAACGATCTTCAAAAAGTCACAAAAATTATATGGAAAGAGTTTTAACTTAACGTGTTGTCCCAGTTGTAGGATACCTCTTGTTGGATCCCACTTCAATAGATCGAATTCCTTAAGCTTGTTTAAGGTTTAGTTATATTAGATAAATCTAACACAACTATAGTAGAAACTTTGTTAAGTGTATTAAAGATTATGCGGAATCTAATCCTTAATATTAGAAGAATTCTTAATGAAACAGTAACACAAGATCACAATTTAACAAACAATAAAAGCTCCAATATTATTAAGAATAATACGAATACTCTCCTAGTATTAGGGTTACAAAACCTTGAAGCTATGAATAACACTTATCAAATCGTAAACAACATATTAAACTCTATACCCTAAGACCTCCTTTTATACACCAAGGAGTCCTAGTCGATTTACAATATATTCCTAAGACTTAAAATATTCTCTATGATCTATTCTATAAATAACTAAAACATATCACATAAGTAATCTTGATCTCCAAACAATCTTTATCCTTTCTTCTGTCTATATCATTTCTCTGACTGTAGAAACTCTTTCAGCAGTCTTAATTTTTGAGCAGTAGTAACTTATACACCAGCAGCATTAACTGAGCACAAGTAGTAGTAATTACTTAGAATATTTTCTTCAATCTTCACCAGCAGTACTAACTTTACACTAGCAGCACTAACTTTATACTAGCAGTACTAACTTTATACTAACAGTAGTAACTGTGAACTAGCAGTACTAACGTTATACTAGCATCACTAACTACTTAGCATATTTTTCATTAAAGTTAATGAACATCACTAACTTTAGCTTAGCAGCAGTAATACAATCCTGAGCATCAGTAACTCTAAGATCATCAAGAAGTCCTTTAATCCCAACAATCCACCTCTAAACTTGATATTCTTCTTCAAAATCTTAAGTTTCTTCTTTTAAAGCTTCATTAATCACCAGGAGGATGCTTCTAAGCACTTCATTGATTTTTAAGTTGTTTTATGAGAAGTTTAAGAAGCTAATATGCCATTTCATTTAAATAATCAACCTGAAGCTTCTTGTTTAGCATATCTGTAATTGTAGATGGTTTAAGGGGATATCTTTTCTCTACCAACATATGAATGTACACATGTTGCATCCTCAATGAATGAACTCCACAGGAATCATATAACTTCCAATCCAACACACTGTAATCATCTTGATTCTTCCATACTTGATCTTCAACATGTGGTTCAAACATTGTCTTTAAATCTCCATATAAAATCAAATCTAAGTCTTCCACGGGTCTTGTTGATCCATATTTAGCTTTTACCAGCTTGTACAAATCTTCCAAGTCTTCCCTGCTAAAACTTTTTAGCATTTGACTAAAGACTATGTACATTTGTGACTTTTCATTAGCTCTTATTATTTGATAATAGCTTTTCTTTCCTTCTTTGTGGATCTTCCAGTCAACAATAGTTGGAGGCTTAGTAGCTAAAGGTACAACATCAATTGCTACCTCTTCTTCATCTGGAATGACTTCTATTAGACTTTGAAGCTCTGTTGTTTCTTTATCCTCATCTACCTTCTACTTCTTAATACTTTCTTGTTCCAACTCTTCTCCTACTCTCTTAGAACTACCTTCCATCACTTCTGCTTCAGTTTTCTTTAAATTCTCTTCCAGCTTTGTTTCTGCCTTCTTGGAACTCTCTTCCACTAACTCAGTTCTGTAGTCAACAAAGGTATTCACCCTTTTCATTGCTTTTTCAAACAATTCTTGAATATTTGCAAAGGACTTATTCTTCAAACTTTTGGGCTTCTATCCTTCCATGTTTTTCAGATAAGTACACATGATATTCCTTTGTTGAGCTCTTGTTGGTGGTCTGTTCCTCTTCTCTTCTGCTCTTTTAGCTGCAAAATTTTTTCTTCTTTGCTCTAAAAATTGTACAAATAATCTTGCCTTTTCTTCATCAGCGAATTCTTCTTGCTCTTGAGCTTGCAGTCTTTAAGCCAACTGATAATCAGCTTCAACTTTAGCCTGAACATCATCCCAAGTTATGTTGACTTCTTTAATTTGTTGAGCTTTTTCTCTGGCAAGCCTTTCTTCTTTTTCTTCTTCTTTAGCTTGTAGCTTGAAGGCAAGTTCTTCATCAAGCCTTATTTGTTCAAGCCTCTTCATAGGCTTCACTTGTTCCACTACAGGCTCTTCAATCATACTCCCTTTGCCTTTGTCCTGTGAAGATTTTGGTACATGTATTATTGTTGTAGGTGTTGTTGTAGTTGTACCCTACTCTGGTTCTTGTATCACAACCTTATTAGCCTTGGGTTTTACACTCTTCAACTCTGCTAGTGCTTGAGCCAAAGTAATTTCAACATCAGTTATTGTAGCAGCACTAACTGGAATTGTACTAGCATTATCAATCACAGCAACTACTTCCTCAACAACATTTCCACTTTGCTCTACAACAAATACTTCCTCAACAGCTAAAGCATCCACATCAAATATCTCATTATCATTATTAACTAGGGTAATGTATTCATCAGCATCAATATCATGAATCCTCCTCCCCTGTTTGAATGCATCCTTACCTAAGTCTTCTTTATCTCTAAAGGATTCTACCCTAGCTGTAAGACCAACTTTGTATAACCTTTTAAGCCCATGAGTTCTTGACCTCTTTTTATGTTTAAGCTTCTTGACCCTCCTCTTTAAACTAACAATCTCTTCAGCTTGTGTAGTCTTTGTCTTTTCCAAATCAAGAACTCTTGTTTGTATATTGGTACATATTTCCATCAATTCCTTAAGTTTTAGACTATCCTTACCTCTTTGAAGTGTGTTACCTCTTACGAGCAGTGAATCACTGGAAAGTTTAGATACATTCTTAAACCTAGTTTGAGCAATTGTATCCCTCATGGTTTCTTAGCGCCTGGGACCACCACCTGAAGTAGTTCCTTGGGAACCAGCTTCATTAGGTGTTTCCCTGGATCGGGTCTTAATGATGTTACCACTGTCCTGCTCTGCTTCTAAGCTAGAAGCAGTAGTAGCATCCCTCACCAAACTGTCATCCAACTCCTTATAGACAGCCTTATCTGCAACATTATCACTAGGAACACTAGACTGAGATACTTGAGTGTCCTTCTTCTTAGTCCTCCTAAGTTTTTGAGTCTTTTAAGGTTGAGGAGATGGTTGAATAAAAGTAGGTGTGTGATGGGGATTAGTGGGAATTGCTGAACCTTTACCCATTTCTTCTTGATTGTGTACCACCATTATTGGAAATAAGGGTGTTTCCCTTCTAGAAAAACCTTTCCTTACCCTTCTCATGTTTCTAAAAATCTTCTTAGTGTGAGAGGGTGTAACATAAATCCTATTATGATTTGACATCCCTTCCAGTTGCTTATCCAAAAAGACTTGTACAAACCTTGGATACATCAAAAATTTGCTCACATTATCCAAGTTCTTCACCATACTTTCAAAAATAAACTTTAAAAAGTTGAACTTCTAGTTTATAGCTAAGCAGATAATTGCAGAAGCCATAGTGCTACTAAATTTATTCCATGTAGTTTTTTTTAGACTTAAAAACAGTATGAATAAGGAATTTCCATTATGGGGAGAAGAATGCTTTATAGAAAATAAGTTTTTGTAAAACCTGCTCATACCCCCATTAATGCAAGTTTTTCAAAGATGGTAGCATTGGGTAGACAATCAACACCTTCAACATCTTTCAGTTGAAGATCTCTTCTCACAGTTGATTCAGTTATGATTATCTTCTTCCCATCCACTAAGGCTTGTAACTATACTTCCCCATTGACAGTTTTTGCCTTAACAGTAGCCCAGAATTGTTCAATACATGAAGTATAGATTGTAGGATTAACCGTTAATGCATGCTTAATAGGGTTTGCATTCAAAAAATTCACAATTTGTTCAAACCCTTTACTTTCTGTGGGTTTAGACAAGAACGCGACCATGTTGTGAGTATTAGTAAACTTTAGGGTCGTCATTGTGTTGGGTTTTGATGATGGATGATAAAATTGAGTTAGGGTTTATGTTTAAAGAGTCTATGAAAGAGAGAAATCGATTAAATGAGTGATTGAAACCCTAAATCAAATTATTTATGAAAATACCCTCAACAACATTAACCATCACCAGTAGTAGTAAGTTTATGCCTAGCAGCATTAACTTTCAACAGCAGTACTAAGTTTATGCCTAGCATCATTAACTTTTACTAGCAGTATTAAGTTTATGCCTGGCAGTATAAACTTTTACCAGCAGTATTAACTCCAATTCTATTTCAAACACTCTATCTGTTTTTAATATATTCAACTCTCTTTCTGTTTTTCAACTCACCACTTCTCTCAATTTTTTTACTCACCAAATCACTCTGTCTGTTTTTATTCCACACAGCTCTCTTTTTGTTTTTATTCTAACCAATTCTCTCAATTCTTTTTCTCACTAAAACTCTCTCTTTATTTTCTCTAATAACCAGCTTTTCCATCATCAATCTGTCACACCCCCAAACAGGGCCTGGATGGAATACGTGTTCGAGGGCGTGACGTCATAAACAATCCGATCTCAAGGCAATAAAGAGCGACCACTAATCATGGACATTTGAAAATGTTTACTCGTCGCATA
>BQNB010165820.1:0-14178 GCA_026074375.1 Tanacetum coccineum | reverse complement strand
CGGTATTTGGTAATTCTTTTGACCAATGTCTTGATAATTTAGATACAATGCTCGCTAGGTGTGAGGAAACCAACCTTGTGCTAAATTAGGAAAAATGCCATTTTATGGTAAAGGAAGGTATTGTTTTAGGGCATAAAATATCTGGGAAGGGAAACGAAGTTGATAAAGCTAAAATCGATGTAATAGCCAAATTACCCTACCCAACAAACGGTGTTAGAAGTTTCTTGGGACATGCTGGATTTTATCGTAGATTCATAAAAGAATTTTCTATGATTTCTAAACCAATGACTCAGCTTTTAATGAAAGACGCGAAATTTGATTTTTTTTGATGATTTCACGAAGGCATTTAATAAATTGAAAGAAAAATTAACTACCGCTCCAATTATAATATCCCCCAGTTGGAGTGTGCCCTTTGAATTAATGTGTGACGCTAGTGATTTTGCATTAGGGGCAGTCTTAGGACAAGACGGGAAATTTAAACCTATCTATTATGCTAGCAAAACCATGAACGATGCCCAAGCAGATTATGCAACAACTGAAAAAGAACTTCTTGCAGTTGTTTTATCTTTTGAAAAATTTCGCCCCTATATTATTTTATCAAAAACTGTATTCTACACTGATCATTCTCCTTTGAAGTATTTGTTTAGTAAACAGGATGCTAAACCGAGACTTATTAGATGGGTTCTGCTTCTGCAAGGGTTTAATATCAAAATCAAATATAAAAAGGGGCAGAAAACATGGTTGCAGATCACTTATCAAGACTTGAAAATCCAAATATGGGAGAATTGAACAAAAAAGAAATCGCTAACGAATTTCTCGACGAGCATTTGATGATATTAAAAGCCAAGCTTAATAAAGATGAGCCATGGTATGCGGATTATGTCAACTACATTGTTGGAAAAGTGGTACCTCCGAAATGGACACTGGAAAGAAGAAAACATTTCTTCTCTCAAGTAAGGAACTATTTTTGGGACGGACCATATGCGTTTAGATTATGCCCGGATAATGTGATGAGCCGATGCATTACTGGAGATAAAATCCTAGAAATCTTGGCACACTACCATTCTGGTCCAACTAGGGGACATCATAGTGCTTTGGTTACCAGAAGAAAGGTTTAAGAATCGCGATTCTTTTGTCCCAGTATCTTTAAAGATGCTAAAGATTATGTTGATCCCAACGAATAGATCTTTAACTCCTTAGCTTGATGTAAGGTTTAGTATCCTTGGATAAATCCAAAAGTACTAAGAATGAAACTTTGAGTGAATGATATAAACTATGCGGAATCTAGTTTATACCACTAAGAAGTATAACCATTGGAACAATAATGTATGTTTGACAAAACAGAAAATATAACCAAAACAATAAGCTTCAATATATTAATACGAACACTCTTTGATAGTGTTAGGGTTTACAACCTTGAAGCTATGAGAACTATGAGAAACTAATATCTAAAACCATAACCTAGGATCTCCTTTTATACACCAAGGAGTCCTTTACAAGATAATTACAAATCTTCTAAACTTCTAAAAGATATCAACATTTCTTCTAATTATATAAGATATACACAATATAAGTCCATACATATCACAAAACACATTTAACTCTTCATCAGTACTAATCTTCATGCAGCAGTATAAAGTTCTTCTTCACTAGTATTAAGTTAGTAATAGCAGTACTAACTTTTACTCTACCATTACTAACCAGTTAATACTGTTAGTTATAATCTGAGCAGTACAAACTTTTTGACTTGGCAGTACTAAGTGTAAAGACATTTAATTCCTAACAATCCTCCCCTAAACTTGTGATTTATCTCCAAATCATCAAGTTTCTTTAATTAAAACTTTTGGCTCTGAGAGGATTCTTTAAAACATTTCAAGTTCTTGGTCTTTCTACCTGATAGAAGATTTTCCTTAAAAGCTCATTATAAATAGCAGTAGAAACTTTAACTACCAGTACTAACACCATAGCATAATTATCATTAGTATCACCAATAGTACTAAGTTATGCTTGACATCACAAATTATAATTCCTTAGCATAGTAACTCTATGAATCATCTTGAAGTCTTTAAGTCCCAACAATCCTTCCCTAAACCTGATGTTCATCTTCTAAATCTTAAAGTTTATTCATTAAAAGTCTTCATCACTATCATGAAGATGCATTCAAAGTAGAAGGTGTCGGTACAAGGTTAAACACTTCATTGACCCTTTTAGCTACTTTAACTATGAGCTTGAGTAAGATATGTTAGCACATCATATCCAATAAACAGCTTGAAGTTACTTGATGATCATATTTGTGATTGTTATTGGTGTGAGGGGATATCTCTTCTCAAACTAACATAAAAGAAGTGTAGATTTTTTAATCTATTCAAAATTGTACTCCACTAGAGTCAAACAACTTCTAAACAGTCACTTTGTATCCCTATAGACTCCTCCATATGTCACTCTTTATGTTAGGTTCAAACATTACTTTCAAATCACCCTAGAACACTTTTTCATAAACATCCTCTGGCCTTGTATTCCCATGTTTAGTTTTCACTAACTTCCAGATAGTCCTCTAAGTCTTCTCTACTAATGTTCTAGATCATCCCTAACACTAATGACTAACTATTTAAACTTTCCATCAGCTCTTATCAAGTGATAGAATCCCTTTTGGACCTTCTTTAAACAATCCTTAATAATCAACAATTAATGGAAGGTTTGTAGCTAGAGGTATAGCATCAATAGCTTTTTCCTCCTCATCTGAACTACCTCCATAAGCTTTTTCATCTCAGCTTCATCAATATTCTTCCACTTTGCATAGACCGTGAGAGATTAATTGGATCAGGTGTGCATATATTTATTAGGATGTATTGCTTGTTCAGTTCTATCTTCTCTCACAGCTTTGACTCTGTAAACAATAATATCTCTAGTTATCTTTCAATAACCATTAGTTTTGATTTACCTGCAACAACAGGCACATAGTTATATATTCTATTAACAAAGAAATCAACATCAAAAAGCCAGGCTAGTCCATTTCCTGTCACATTAGGTGTATTTTCAAGAAATCTAAGGTTTAAGGTCTCTTCGACTATATTGTTCCTCTTGTTAAATAATCTCATGGCCTTGCTAACTATAGAGTACCTAACAAAAAATCCTATACAGTCTTTTCCATCAAACTTGTCCTAGATGATCCCCTGGATTTAAGATGGTAACAGGACACCCAAAAGGTTTCATGAAGTCTATCAATGGGGTTCTTCCATGAATAAGTTCATAAGGAGTCTTGTTAGAGGCTTAATGACTAATACCCTATTTTAGACATAAAACAGATTAATTAACTGTTGGTTAGCCCCAAAAGGTGGTTGGTATCTTAGAGTCAGCTAACATAGTTCTTGCAGCCTTTATTAGTGTACTATTCCTCTTCTCAGCAACACCATTCTGATGAGGAGTCCTAGCAACACTGAATTCCCTCTTAATACCCTTTATTTCCCAGAACTGATTCATTACATTATTTTTGAACTCAGTTCCATTGTCACATCTGATAAACGTTTTTACTTTATGGTCTAGTTGATTTTCTATTTCTGTTATGAAGTTCTTTAATATCCCACTAGTCTCATCCTTAGTAGCCAAAAAGAATACGCAAGAAAATCTACTAATGGTCATTAGTACAACTTAGGCAATAAGACTTTTTCATTTAAACTCTTAACATTTGTAGACAAAAAATCCATATGACGCAATGTAAGGGTTTGCTGATTGAGTTCATAAGTTTGGTCTTACAAGAGGCTTTGTGTTGCTTTCCTTTCTGACAAGCAACACGAGAATGATTATTTTCAAAAAACTTTGAGGATAAACCTCTTACAAGGTTTCCCTTAACCGGTTTGTTAATATTTTTGAAGTTAATGTACCCAAGCCTCCTGTGCCATAAATTGGATTAATCAATTGTGGCCTTAGCAAAGAGACAAGTTAAACCATTAGTGGGAACAATACTCTTTAAGATCAAACTGTAAATGTTGTCCTTTCTTAGAAATCTCACAGCAAACTTGACTTTTTCATAAGTAGCTTAAAGTGAGAAATAAGACAAGACAACAATGACAGTAAAAAGAACAATAATCTTTTTGTCACAAATTTGTGCACACTAAACAAGGTTCTACTTAAGTCCCTTACAAAAGTACCCATATCAAAATTCTAATGTTCCTGTCATTGATTTTACCTTTTCCAAAATTTCTACTTACCAACTCCAAAGAAACATACCAACCATCAAATCTTTATACACAGTAAGATAAGCATTAGTTTCCAGTCAATGTGCCTTGAGTACCACTGTCAGTACTCTTCCTTTTTCCCTCGTACACTTTCCTTTCTACTGTGGTTGCCCTCACATAAAAGAAAGAGAATAAGACTTTATTGGTGATCCAAGCCATTATAGACTGGATCTGCCTCGTCATCAATGTACGAAATTTCTGGAAGTATTTGATGCACTACTGTTTTTGGCTTTCCAAACTCAGCATGCTGAGGACTTAACAGCATTAACCCCGTTTTTTTTCCCTTATTTTTCACTTAATACTGGCATTAATCCCTAGCAGTAGTATCTTTAAACCCACTAACAATATTAACCTTTTTTAATTGAAAATACTATTTTGTGTAGCAGGAAACTTGTTAAAATGGCCGATATGTCTTTGAATATGCCCTTTTTGAAAGTCTTTGATATTGTGCTAGGAATGATTCACAGTTTGTTTGAGCCAGCAGTGTTGATAAAATAATAATACCTAAAAACATTACTAAGATTTTATCACATCTTTTTACTTTTTGAAATCACAAATAATAAAAACGTTCAATGTAAAATAAATGTAAACCATATTAGTAGTAAATTTTCATTTTGAAAATTATATCACTTCAAGATATGAATAAATAAATGCTTAATGCATTTTATGATCAAAGGAAATTTTTATTCAACCTCACACTTTTATAAAATGTTGTAAACATTTTTATAAACATTACAAAACATTTTCTACAATTAAAATAAATGTTTTATTCAAAATAAATATTTTAAAATTCAAATTTTCGGACCTAAAAAGGTTAGAAAATTCTCCCTACACAAAAGGATAAAATAGGGAGCGCCCAGTCTAGGGCGGCCCCCTTAAATACACGGGCGGCCCCCTTAATTTTAAGGGGACCGCCCACCTATTTAAGGGGACCGCCCATAGACTGACGCTCCTCCAGTTTGTCCTATAAATACTAGACTATTCCCCACTATTTTCTCACATTTTGCACTCATTCTTTCTGTTCTAAAACAGCCCACAACATCCTCACATAAAATCATTTTATCAATTAATCCATAAAGCTTTATTTCCAAGTGATCCAGCTCAATACCCTAATTCATGGTAGGAGGGAAGAGAAGAATACTTCCATCATCAAGAGAAGAAGTATTACACCTTAGTGTGTTGTTGCAATCTTATTGCATTCATATCAAAACTTGTAAATCACTTATAAATCTTGTAAAGTTGTGTAGTTGTTAGATCTTTGTGATTGTTGTAATTATAGTTAGATCTTGGTGGATCTTAGCCTAGTATTGTTATTAGGTTGTGATTATAGTATCTGGCTTGTGAAGTTGTAAAAGAATTGAGAGAAATAGTAAGCTAAAAAAATAGAAAGAGAGATATGTGAAACAAAAATAGAAAGAGTGATTTTGTAAGCTAAAAGAAATGAGAGAAATTGGTGAGAATGAAAAATAGAAAGAGAGACGTGTGACATAAAAAAAGACAAAGTGATTCAGTAAGAAAAAGAATTGAGAGATATAGTGAGAATAAAAACAAAAAGAGAGCTTGTGAGAATCAAAATTGATGATGGAAATGCTTTTTGGAACGAAATTGGAGTTAATACTGGTGACTCAAAGTTAATGCTGTTAGGCATACACTTACTACTGCCAGTATTAGTTAATGCTGTTAGGCATAAACTTACTACTGCTGGTTAAGTTGATGCTGCCAGACATAACTTACTACTGTTGGGTCAGTTAATACTGTTAGGCTTAACTTAGTACTGCTAGTTTAAGTTAATTCTGTTGAGGGTGATTTCATAAATACTTCTATTAAGGGTTTGCAATCACTCATTCGATTGATTTTACACTTTGATATACTCTCTAATCATAAACCCTAACTCAATTTTATCATTCATCATCATGACCCAACACAATGTCGAACTTAAAGTTTGTTAAAACTCACAATTTGGTTGCGTTTTTGGAGAAACCCAAAGAAAGTTATGGGTTTGAAGGAATTATTGATTTTTTGAATGCAAGTTCTATCAGATATGCGTTAACGGTGAATCCCACCATTATACTTCATGCACTTAAGCTGTTTGGCTACTGCTAACGGCAAAAACGATCAATGGGGAAGTTCAGATACATGCCCTAGTAGATGGGAAGAAGATAATTGTTACTGAGGGGGGAAACAAAAAAAAGGTTTTGTGAGGACGAGCTCTTTAATTAAAAGACACTGAAGGTACTCAATGTCTTCTAAATGCGACAATTTTTGAACAGCTGACACTCATAGGGTATGAAAATCTAACATAAAAGCTTACATTCTATAAAGCTTTCTTTTCACCTCAATGGAAATTTCTTATCCATACAATTCTGCAATGCATTAGTGCTAAGACTACTGCTTGGAATGAATTTAGTAGCACTATGGCCTCAGCTATCATTTGTCTTGCCACAAACAAAAAATTTAACTTTTCCATGTACATTTTTGATAATATGGCGAAGAACTTAGAGGGTGGGGTTAAATTTCTAATGTATCTAAGGTTTGTGCAAGTGTTCCTGGATAAACAAGTTAAAGGAATGACCAAACATAAAGAAATTTATGTTACACCTTCTCACACTAAGAAGGTCTTTGCTAATTTAAAGAGAGGAAGAAAATGTTTTTCTGGGAGAGTTACCCCTTTATTTCAAACTATGATGGTTCAAGCTCCTGAAGAATTAGGTGAGGTTTCAAAAATACCAACTGATCCTCAACACACACCCATTATTATTTAACCATTACATCACAGCTCAGAAGGAAACATAACAAGAAGGAAACAGAGGAAGACCACTAAGGTTTCCTACCCAGTGTTCTATAGGCCTATCATGATTGAGGCTGGCCAATGAGGAAGCATGTACCCCTACCCATTCAATGATCAACTTTTTATTGGTGAGGTTAGGACTGCAACTTAAAGGATTGTTGAAACTTTGTACAAAACTATCTGAAAGAGTTCTTGACTCGGAGAACACTAAGACCTCTCAAGCTGTAGAGATAACTAAATTAAAGGAGAGGGTCAAGAAGCTATAAAGGAGGAATAAGTTAAGAACTCCAAGGCTTAAAAGGTTAAGGAAGGTTGGTAGATTTGCATAAGTTGTTTCCTCTAAAAATGAAGGTTTGGGTGCTCAGGAGGATTCATTCAAATAGGGGAGGAAAATTACTGATCTTGATGCTAATGCAGAGGTTACTTTGGTTGATGAGGCTCAAAGGAGGAATGATGATAATTTAATGTTTCATACAAGAGTTTTTGATGAGCAGGAAGTTAAGGTTGAAAAGGTAGTTAGTACTGCTAAAGTTACTACTGTTAGTGCTACAACAACTGTTGATGAGTTGACTCTGGCTCAGACCATAATAGAGATCAAAGCAGCTAAATCCAAGGTTGTTACAACTGCTGCTACAACAACTACAAATGCTGTTACAAGACCCATGTTTGTAGAGGAGTTGTAGTTCAAGAGCCAAGTGAATTTAGAACAACAAAATCATCTTCACAAATATCACAACTTCCACAGGCTAAAGACAAAGGCAAGGAAAAGATGACAGAACCTAATAAGCCTTTTAAAAAGAAAGATCAAATTTTAATTAATAAATAAATTGCTCAAAAACTTCAAGCTCAGTTAAATGCTGAATTGGAAGAAGAAGAGAAGCTTGCAAAACAAAGAGAAGAAGATGCAAACATTGCTGAATGGGATAATGTTCAAGCTATGACTAGATGCCATATTTGAGCTAGCTGCATGATTCCTGCACAAGAGCAGGAAGGTTACGTTGTGAAGAAAAGACAAGAGTTTGTAAAACTCATGGGATAAAGAAAGAAGCATTTTGTAAGACTTAGAGCTGAAGAGCAGAGAAGAAAACACCAACCAAAAGCTCAAACGAGAAATAAATTGTAAAACCTATTGTAAGAGACATGGCTGGCTTCACTCACAAATCAGTTGAAGAACAAAAGCTTTGATGAAGTTCAGAAGGCCTTTGACAAGATCATGGGTTGGATAGACTCATTTGTATCTATGGATTCTGAAGTGGTGAAAGGAGGTAAAGAGAAAGATGAAGGCGGTGTCACAAGAGCAGAAGAAAGCAGTTCTAAAAAAGCAGGCACATAAGCTAGACAAAAATTGATTAAGAGCAAAAGATAGATGATGATCAAGAAGAATCAGAGATGAAAAAGCATATGGAGATTGTTATTGATGAAGAAGAAATAGCAGTTGATGCTATACCATTAGCCACTAAGCCTCTAATAATTGTTGACTGGAAAATCATCAAAGAAGGAAAGATAGGATACTTTCAACTCATAAGAGCAGATGGAAGTTCAAGGAGGTACTCATCAATGATTAAGATGCTTCAGAACATTGATAGAGAAGACCTGGAAACACTCTAGAAGTTGGTTAAAGCTAAACATAGGAATACAAGGCCAGAGGAGGCATATGAAAGAGTGTTATGGGGTGATCTAAAAGTGATGTTTGAACCTGATGTAGAAAGTAAAGTATGGAGAAATCTACAAGGATACAATGTGACAGTTTGGAAGCTATTTTCTTCAAGTGGAGTACATTTTGTTAGATTTCAGAATCTGCATATCTTTATGCTAGTAGAGAAAAAGTATCCACTCACACATGCAACAATCATAAAAATGCTCAACAAGAAGTTTCAAACTGACCATTGAAATGAGATGTGCTATTAACTCCTTAAGCTCATGACAAAGCAGCTCAAGAATCCTGGAAGTGTTTGAATGCATCCTCTTAGTAAAGATAAAGCTTTTAATCAAGAAACTTGAAGATTCAAAAGATGAACATCAAGTTTAGGGGAGGATTGTTGGGATCAAAAGGCTTCATGATGATCTTGGAGTTAATACTGCTAAGGTTAGAGTTACTGCTGCTAAGCATAACTTAGTGCTGTTAGTGATATTAGTGAAAAATATGCTACTGCTAGTATATATTACTACTGCTAATGGAAGTTAAGACTGCTCAGAGACTTAGAAGAAATACTACTAAGTAGTTAATACTGCTAGTATAAAAGTTACTACTATTAGTGTAACTTAGTACTGCTAGTGTATGTTAGTATTGCTTAAGTAAAGTTACAACTGTTAGCATAAAGTTGGTACTGCTAGTGTAACTTAGTACTGCTGATGAAGAATGAAGAAAATATTCTAAGTAGTTACTACTGCTTGTACACAGTTAGTGCTGCTGGAATAAAAGTTAATGCTGCTGGTTACAACTGCTGAAAGATTACAACTGCTAGAAGAGTTTATACTGTCAAAAGGATAAAGAAAAGAGAAAGGATAAAGATGAAGATTGCTTATCAAGATTACTTACGGGATAAGTATGAGATATTTTTGTAAAAGATACGTATAAGTTATTTGTTTAGAAGACCATGATAACTTAGGAAAATATTGTAATCCTGTTAGGACTCCTTGGTGTATAAAAGGAGGTCCTAGGGTATAGAGTTTAATGTACCAAAAATCGTATCAAATCATATAAAAGTTCATAGTGTTATTCGTAGCTTCAAGGTTTTGTAAACTCTAACACTATTAAGAGTGTTCATTTTATATTGAGGCTGAAAGTTTAGTAAACTATTTGTTGTTACTGTTTTATTACTTATTCTTCTTAGTATCATTGACTAGATTCCGTATAGTCTTTGATATATTCAATCAAAGTTTCTACCATAGTTGTCTTGGATTTATTCAATACAACTAAGCCTTTTATAAGCTAAGCAAGATCTATTCAAGTGGGATCAACATAATTCATTACAATAACAAGGATTCAATACAGCTAATTCATTGCAATAACAAGGATTCAATACAGCTAATTCATCGTGTTCATACAGATTCAATACATTTCATATGGAAAAACACGCCTACAAATAACCATATGGAAAAATCACAGATTTTTTAACAAAGAGCAATTACAGCATCCCATCAGGTTCAATGTAGTTGAAAGGATCCACCGCTTATGAAGCACAACATATGCGAGAAAAGAAACCAATATAAGTTCATTTTTAATCAAATTTATATCGAAAAACATTCACACGGGTATGAAAATAAATAGCATACAATTACTATGTAATAAACAATGCTTTTGCAACTACAGAACTAATGAGAAACCATCTCATCTTCTTTTTAAGGCATGATCTTAGTTCAAGTTTAATGGTATGTTATTAACGTTGCCTGCCATTTATATATGTCATGGACTGGATCCCCGTCCTAATGCATTCTCTTAAAAAGTGATCGTTTTTAACTATAAATAGATATATGGAAGATGTCATCTGAGTTCAGTCCTGACTAACATTACTTGAAACCACATTTTGACTTATAAAAACACATTCCTTGATCACTATCCAAATTCATAACCTATAATTTTTAAATTACTTTTGTAATATCGATTATCCTGAAATCAAATGATCTTACCACAAGGAAGCTGATCCTTTCTGCCATTTATTTAAAACTAAAGAACGGGTGCAAATCTAACTACTGAAACTCTTACTTCAGCTTCAAAAGCATGCCTTTATAACAAAAAATAAACTCCTAGTTGCGCCTGGTGACATGAATTACTTCTGTAATATCGATTATCTTGTAACAACAAAGATCGAAAATATGATCAAGCACACCAAAAACTCATTGTTAGGTCTTCTATTTATAGTATTTATAATTTGGTTGATACGCCGTATTGGTGGAAGTTAATACGGCGTATCGAGAGTTTCTTGGAGTAGGGACCACGTTTAATATTTTTTAGAATATCTAATTACTATATCTTGGATACGGTGTATAGAAGTCTTCTAGATACGGCGTATAGGTCTTCGTGGTTTCTTTTGAAGTACAGGCACAAATATGCCGTATCTTCCTTGATAGATACGGTGTATTGGATGTCAGAACAATATTCTTCAGATTCCTTTGTTTAAGCTCCAGAATGCGTGCCTTTTAGCTAATCTTCACAAAGTACTCCATAATTACTGCAATTCTCAAATATAAACGATTAAGTATCAATTCTTGCAATAATTATACAAAATAGGTAATTTACATGGGATAAATGATGCTATGAAAGTAACGTTAGTTGATGTTATCAAATATCCCCCCACTTGAATCCTACTTGTCTTCAAGTAGCCTTTAGAAATTTATGAAAATGTATCCCTAAGGATTTTTCTGTTAAGCATTTATTCGATCAATTACCAGTACACAACCAAACACCTCATGAAATAGGAAGATGAAAACACTCAAATCACTCAACTAATCCATGTGGTAACATGTAACTAATTCGCTCAATTTCTCGATCGTGACGTGTTGGGAATTATGCATTCTTGACTAAGTACCGTTAGTGATAATACTTAGTACCGATAGTTATAGTTAGTACTGACAGTACAAAGTGTTAAGTACTTATCAGATAGTTAGTACCATTAGTAGAAAATAGTTAGTACCGTTTAAGAGATATGTATGAGATATTATAGGAAAAGATATGTATTATCTTTTACGCGTTTTGTAAGCCTATTAGGTTTTATCCTTGGTCTATAAAAGAAATCCTTATGGCATAGTTAGAGACCAGTTCAATATATATCTCATACAATCGTATCTCATAGTTAGTAATCTGTAATCACTTTAACAGATTAATAGAAATCAAAGTTTAGTTTTTTATTGTTCTTCTTAATACTATTGTGTAGATTCCGCATATACAATTAGTATTCATAGTCAGTGTTTCTATATAGTCAATCTGTATTTATACAAGTTGGCTATCACCCTTAGCAGGCTGCAAAGATCTATTTAGTTTGGGACTCACAAGTGGTATCAGAGCTTGTGAGAAACTCTGAGTAAGAAGAACAAAAAACCAATTATAAATCTCTATCTTACAAAACAAATCATGTCTGGTTCACAAGATGAAATTCCACCACCACCACCACCACCACCATCAAATACAGCAAACTCCTCATACGGTTTCAACCATCAAACTTCCTATTCTTAAAAAGGGAGAATACGATATATGGGCCATGAAAATGGAACATTATTTAGCCCATACAGACTATCCTATCTGGGAAGTTATACAAAATGGAAATGGACCTGTATCAATCACCACAGATACGCAAGGTCAAATCAAGGTTCTGCCTCCAAGGACTGCAGAAGAGATCTTAGCCAGAGAAAGGGAAAGAAAAGCAAGGACCACTTTGCTTATGGCTTTACCAGAAGATCATCTTGCTAAATTCCATAAAATGACTGATGCTAAAGAGATGTGGGAAGCCATCAGATCTAGATTTGGGGGAAATGATGAATCAAAGAAGATGCAGAAGTATATTCTAAAGCAACAGTTTGAAGGTTTCTCTGTATCAAACTCAGAAGGACTACATAAAGGCTATGACAGGTTTCAAAGTCTTCTGAGTCAATTAGAGATTCATGGTGCAGGCGTCTCCTCTGAGGATGCAAATCAGAAATTCCTTAGGTCTCTACCTTCTGCCTGGTCTCAAGTTTCCTTAATCATGAGGACCAAGCCAGGAGTGGACAGTCTCAGCTTTGATGATCTGTATAATAATCTAAGAGTCTTTGAGAATGATGTTAAAGGCTCTACTGCATCATCCTCTAGCACGCAGAATGTGGCATTTGTTTCTGAGAACACTAGCAGTACTAATAATGTTAGTACCGCTTATGGTGTTTCAAATCCTTCTGGTCAAAACTCACAATATGAACAAACTTCATCATACTCCTTACTTGCAAATCAATCCAGTTGCCCTCAATTGGATCATGAAGATTTGGAACAGCTTGATGAATTTGATTTAGAAGAAATGGACCTGAAATGGCAGGTAGCTATGATTTCCATGAGAATGAAAAAGTTCTACAAAAAGACAGGTAGAAAGCTACAATTTGATGCCAAGGAACCAGTTAGGTTTGACAAAACTAAAGTCGAGTGCTACAGTTGTCACAAGATAGGGCATTTTACTAGAGAATGCAGAACCAAGGGGAATCAAGATGGGAGGAGGAGAGATGCTTGGAACTCTGGAAATAAGGATGGGAGAAGATCTGGTAAGCAGGAGGACTCTAAAGCTTTGGTGACTATTGATGGAGAAGGTGTTGATTGGACCACCTCATACGGGCATACAAGGTCCTATTTATAGATAAACTACAAAGTCTTAGGTCTTCATCTTGTGTTTCTTCACTGAGAGGGTTCAAGGGTGTGCTTTTTGTGTGAGTAGAGTCCCAAAGTCATCATAGTCGTCCATTTTGTGTGCTCTCCAATCCTTTTGATCTAAACCATTCAATCTTTGTCTTTATTCCTTGTCAAATTGGGTTTAAGGGGATTGCCAAGGTGGCATTTGACTTATGTGAAGTGGGGTAGAGGAGGGATGGTGATGTTTTTGTTGTGGGGTAGAGGGGGAGGGTGACAGACACACGAATTGTGTGTGAAGGAGATAAACAATGCTTTTGGCGCCATTTTTAATCTTAAAAGTATAATAACAATATGGCAAGAATGGTCCCTCAAGGTATATAGTTCTATCACACCCACAATCCTTGTGGTGTGAAAGATAAAAAGGATTTGGCAAGTTAAGCCCCTCAGGTTATATGTTGTGTTTGCAAAGATGGTCCTTGTGATGAAACAGCCGTTTGGTTTATATGTTGTGGGCTGTTAAGTTAAGGGTCTTGGGCCAAGGATTGGGTCGGGCATGTAAAAAGGGTTTGGGCCTTTTTATAAGTCTTTAAGGCTTATTAAGTCTTCTTAATGTTGAAATGGGCTGACCCGGCCCATTAGATGGGTACGGGTTGCCCCATTTAACATTTCTTCGATACCGGCTTCGTCTTTGACTTTGACTTTGTCGGGGTTGATGATTCGTAGAATCTTATATACCTAATAATAAAATATATAATATTATGGAAAATTACCAAATTACCCTTGAGGATAAAGATAAAAAGGAAAACCTTCAAATATATATATAATATAATACGTATATTAACCGGGAA
>BQNB010165819.1:0-11729 GCA_026074375.1 Tanacetum coccineum | reverse complement strand
TCCGTTTCAGGCTAGCAAGTGTCTTCCCACCAGTCCCAGAAGCAAGACTGGGATGATCCACTCTCAACCTTTTAGCAAGAAGGGTATCACTCTGCTTTAGCAACTTCTTCCTTTTACCATTTTCTGGCTGCTTCTGAGCGGCATCTCCTTTCTCAACCACAGTCAGATCGCCTTCAAGATCCATTAAATCCAAGTAGGTACCCACCAGAATAATATTCTCTTCCGCAACAACATTCTCTTCCGCAGACGGGGCAGAAACCTCAGGACCAGCGCCAGAACCACTACCACCTTCTTGTTGTACCACAGCAGGAGCGTCCAGGGACACGAAGAAATGTTTTATACTATCAAGCATCTTCACCTGCTCTTCCCCTTTTTGGACCTCCACCGCCTGCACCTTCCGGGGGTCAGCAGTCCTGATATAGTCAAGCAAACCCATGTCTGCAAAATAAATACCAAAATATTAAACCCCATAAAAAATATAATATAGAAAAATCCCCACCAAAAGGAAGTTTCACCCACCCGTTTTATCAGGTCTCTCAAAGGCTGGATAAGTGTTTTCATCAAATAGATAGTAGGGGCTCAAACCCACAAGAACTAAAAAAACATTCCGGATACCGCCGGAAAGGAGCTTTATTAGAAGAAAGGACCTGAACAGCCTGCTCTTGACGAGCGGTAAGATGGGGAGCCGGATCCTTCTCCAACACGCCTCCCATATACAAAGGGACGGAGATAGGGAATACCTTAGAATCAACCCAGAAAAAATGGTCCGCCCAATTCTTAATAGAGTCCGGGGGTTTCGAGAGACAAGAGGGAGCCGATAAGGAACGTTTCGCAAACGAAAACAATCCGTCACTATATATGCGTGTGTAGAACGCACGAAAAACAGCTACCGATGGGGCGAGATTAAGTACGCGCGTCAAAACCTCGAAATGAGATACACGAGCAGCACCGAAGGGGGATAGTTGAGAAATGTGTATACGGAAATGTTTGAGAACGGCTACAAAAAACTTGGTAAGAGGAATCCTATAGCCACAATAATCGAATAACCTAGTGTAGACACCCACTTTACCCTCAGGAAATTGGGTGATAGTCCTATCCCGCCCCGGAGCGGTAGGATGAACTTCATCAGGAATATAATAACTATTGCAAAAGCTTTCTACCATCTCTCGGGTCATAATGGAATGTTTATTAGCCATTTTGAAGAAGACATACTAAGATAAATGCTAACCTGAATCTCAAAAAACTGTAAAAACGAGGAAGACAACGCGCGGACGTGGAATAAGAAGTAAAAGCTCTAAGAAATTAACAATGGCGGTGGAAAGATTTTGAGAAGAGAAAAACAGTAAAAATGAAGGTGGTATTTATACTTTGGGTATATTTACTCCTACCGATACTTGGATGACGCCACGTGTATACCACTTGCCTAATCAACGGTAGAAAAGCGCATGGGGAACTGGTAAAAAATTGTCACCGGTCAGAAGGTAAAGGGACAGCAACGCTCCACGTCACTGAAGCGTCACCAACCTTTTTTAAAAAAAAGAAGAAAAAAAAGAGAAGCGGCATGGCATAAAAATAGATGACTCCAGAAGGAAATAAAGTAGCCGAAAGTCTAGCATTGATCACCGCACGCATGACATGATCCGCAAGCAATATCATACTAGACTGGGGAGACTTGATGACGTATACTAGGTGTACCAAGCCTCTGGGCTTGGGCCACACTATTACTTGGGCTTTTGGGCCCAACCTGTCAATAATGGGCCGCAGTAAAACCCAATCTCACATTGGCCGTGGCCCGAACCCAGCAATCCATCCACGGATCCAGTTATAGACGATCCGCCCGTGTCCGTTCACATGATTACCGCGGAACCTTGCCCGACAAGGGACCCACTCTGGCCACTACTAAAGCAACCGAAATACTAGGAAACCCTAGTATTAGACACCTATAAATAGGGGTCATAGTAGACCCCAAAAGGTACACAGTTATTCTTATTCTCTCTGACATATACTCCGACAATATGAATACTTACTCTCACGCCTGAGTCTAATCGTGGGGTCCGCCTCACGGCAAGGTTAACGGTTTACTTTTAATTATGCAGAAAATCATCACTTCTCTTGCTCTAGTACAAGATTAAACATTCAAGTCATTTGGAGGCCCGGCCCGACAAAGGACTTCAACACCTTGCCAAACCCAACATGAGTTTTGTACTAACACAGTTGTTATCAATAAATAACAAAGGAGAAATCTGTGAAGGATAGGCATTGAAGGCTGTTTGAAGCTAGATCAGTATTATCTGCTTTGCCGTAGGTCTAACAAGTATAATTCAATGCGAGTTGTCTTCCTACACCCATCCACTACAAGAAAAAAAAAACCGTTTTTTCATACTCCTTATTTTTTCTATACACTTTTCAAAAACGAGTAAAAATATTATTACTATTAACATTTTTTCTAAACATTTTAAAAAGTAGAAAACAGAAACTGTGGATTACACTTTATCCTCCTCCTCCACCAACTCGATGATCCATATTGTTTCATTTATACGGTTGTAAGACTAATAATATGTCATAAGTATCATTATATGCTTCTTCTTCATGTAGATTTCCACGCTTTTATAGAACATGTATGAAAGGATTTAAAGTACATGTCGGAGCTCAATTCTTGACCCCATTGATCGATTACACAGTGAACCTTGTCCTCCTCATCAAGAGAAAATCTTTTAAGGAACAAAAGTGTGTAAATCTCAGATACAAATTAGAAGGGGAAACAGAAACTTCTTTTGTGTGCCTTGCAACTAGAGAAAATGATAAACGCTCTTATATTGCTGAATTGTATCAATTCACTAGCAACGAGAGAACTTTTGATCTTGATGTTGTGTTTGAAGATCATAAAGACGATCTAAGAGTTGAAGGCATCTTGTTTCTATTAGCTAATAAGGTCTATAGGTCCAGCCCACTTGTTTAGGCCCGTTTAGTTTCTAGGGTTAGGTTAGTTTGTCTTATAAATAGTCATTGTATTCTCTTTGTTTCATTATAATAAATCCAATAATATTTTGCATTGTATCTTTAGTTTCTACATGGTATCAAGAGCTAGGTTAAATGAAAGAAAAAAAAAGTTTGTCGGTTTGGATCTGGAGTCAATTGAATCAATCGTTTGGATTTAAGCAATTTTGATTGGATGATTATTATAATAAAGATGGTGACATATAAAGGTTTGTTACATCAGAAACCTATATGTTTATGTGGAGATTTGATGAATTTGGTATCTTGGCTTTTCGGTTCATGAGAAAGCATAGTGTTACGATCTCTTTATTTGAAAAAAAGAGAGAAAAAAAAAAGTTTTTTGAAGTTGATTTCAAGATTTGTACATTTTGGATTTGTTTGAGTTCAAAGGTTGACGGTTTTGTTCGCATTCGTATTTGGTATTGGCATTGTTATTTATACATATTTGGCATCGGCATCGGTATTAGTATTGACATCGGCATCGGCATCGGCATCGGCATCGGTATTAGTATTGACATCGGCTTACACGTCTCCTTTACTGTAGATGTGTTTTGGTTGTGGTTCTGGTTTGTATGCACGTGTTCGGATTGCTTTGGAATGAGACTCCGTCTAACACCGGGTCTGCACTCTGGGACACTCCGTTTTTCGTTTGTTTTTTAGTTTTAGTTTAGTTTTTTTTTTGACAAACTCTTAATGTTTACCGCCTCAACATTATGAGTTTGAGAGGGGGTGTTAGTTTAATAAGGCCTAATTGGCCCATAGTAGTCTAGGCCCGTTGGCACTTTAAGGTTAGGTTTTGTTCGTTTCCTATATAATGTAATGTAGTCTATGTAATTCATTGAATCTGATCAATATATTTTCAGTATTCCCTCTTTGATTTCTACAGTTTGATCGTGCACGCTTAATCCGAATATTAAATATGCTTGTTTGAACCTTGCCGGTTCGGACCGGAGCCCGTTTAAGCCTGTTGCCCCAACCTACCCGACCCGCCTATTTTTCCACCTCTACACAGAATTAACTTTGTTAGTAATAGAAAATTAAGTGAATATTAAGACATGCTGCATATATATCATACATAAACAAAGTGCAAATAGGATACCTGGATGCATGGTGTGATATGATTACTCCCTCCGTCCCATATTAAGTGTCCATTTTTGACTTTTTAAAGTCTTTTTTATTCAACTTTGATCTTAATTATTTCTTCTTATGTTATATGATACTCAATGCAAAATATATGAATGGATAGAGTTTCGAATGTATTTTTCATTGGTATAATTTTCAGTAAGCATTATATAACATAAAGAAAAATATTTACGGTCAAAGTTTATGAAAAAAGAATTCAAAAAGTCAAAAATGGACACTTAATATGGGACGGAGGGAGTACTACTCTACGAAACAATATCCAGTATTCCACATCTCATCAATGGCATCAATATTGAACTTCACCTGCAACAAGCAAGTATCATCTCTATAAATCAACACAGGAAATACTAAAAGATGTTTCAGTTTTAGTTCTAGCCTATCAGGAGCACATCATTACCAGGAGTGTTTTCGCCTTTTCAGGACATTATATGAATTCTTGCAACATTCTCGGTTTTCAGTTGGTGTTGATTTGAATTCTGATATTCCTTGGGCAACCTGATATAACCAAGATACTTCTAAAAAGCACATAGAATATAGCTGGCATTTATAAGGAACGAAAAAAGTCGAGTAAAAAATGGTTGTCATGTAGCATTGACTTAACATTCTTAAAGCTAATCTCTTGGAAGTTTATCAACAAACTTGTAGCTGATTGAAAACCAATGGTAGCTGATCAACAAACTTGTTCAAGAAGACCCTAGTTTCGGGATCGTAATCAGGTACCATTGCTCCAGCTGAAACAAATAGTGCTTTCCAATCACCTGCATAAAATGTATAATGCAGAATAGACAAAATGAGATGTGACTACGCAACTAGTAAAAGAAATCAACATAGTGCTCGAGTTAGGTTCAATAATTCAAATAGCTCTTTATTTAGTATTAAGTTCCTTTAAAAATCACTAATTAACAAACATATAAAAGTCCAATATACATGCAGATGGAAGATACAAGAGATGTTTCTACAACAGGCATCATCTGGCTCGCTAAAGGAACCAACTGCAAAAGTGACAAAAAAAAGGCAAATGACTTAAAAATGCATCGAACTTATCTATTTTTACCGTTTTGTGTAGCCATCTTTTTTTTTCCAATTAAATCACTAAACCTGGTGATTTCGTACATTGTGTGTAACAGTGACCTACTTGACCTGCTGGAGCGGGTTAAGCTAAAAAAAAACGTGTATAAAAACGTGTATAAAAACGTGTATACAAATGTGTGTATAAAAATCCGTATAAAAACATGCATAAAAACGTGTATAAAAACGTGTGTATAAACGTGTATAAAAATGTGTGTATAAAAACGTGTATAAAAATGTGTGTAAAAACGTGTAAAAAACGTATATAAATTTAAAAATAATAAAAGTCATCTAACTTGACACTTTTTGTCATTCTATGTAGCCATGATAAACGATCGTTAGTCTAAAGGACTAACGTTGCAATGATAAACCTAACAATCGTTAGCTTAACCTGCTCCAGCAGGTCAAGTAGGTCACCGCTACACACAATGTACGAAATCACCAGGTTTAGTGATTTAATAGGAAAAAAAATGACTACACAGAACGGTAAAAATAGACAAGTTCGATGCATTTTTAAGTCATTTGCCCAAAAAAAACACTATAATAATTAGAAACTTCAGTATTATTTTCATACATAACTCTCTTTATACCTGATACAATCACATTACCTGCTCGAAGTAAGGTACTGCCTCTATTAGGATTTTACAATTATAGCTAACCAATTTAGCTACGTGTACTCAGCGGATGGATCTAGTTTTAGCATATGATTAACATGTAACAAGATGTAAATAGAAAGTGTAGCTCTCGGAAAATTGATCTTGAAACAAATAAAGCGACTAAAGTAAATCGCCTCTACAATTGCTCACACAATCACGTCAACCGAATACGTTAAGCTGTCTAAACTTAACTTCACAAACCGAACACCGAGTGTTATAAACCGATTACCAAACAAATGCTTGTGCCTTGTAACCGAAAACCAAAGTCTCCGAATTAGGGTTTAAAGCAAACCATAATTTACCGAAAAACCAAGAGCCGAAATCAAAGAACCCAAAAACCCTAGTTAGGGTTTTAATCTGGAATCAGGAAAACAACTAACACCTTATGTTTAGAACTTGTAACGTCAAGCTAGGAATAACAAGTAAGATCGAATGAAGCCTTGAAGGTTTAATTGAATTTGGTGATGAACTAGAAACTGAAAATCAAAGAAACCTTGTGAGGGTTTAGTCGAACTCGGGTGGGAAAAGAAACAATGAGAACCGAAACTTTCTTTGAGGGTTTTTAGAGTTATGTGTGTCGTGTATAATGAGTTAGATATCAAGGGTATATATACCCCTTGAATCCTACTCATGATAAACTAGGAAACTCATAAATCGTTATCTAAAAACGTAACCTTCTTGTTTCCTAATAGGACTCGAAAACCCTCTTCCTAAACCCCTAGAATAACCGGCCACTTTAGGGCATCCTTCGGGTCTTGGTTTTGTCCTATTTAGTCCCTCGGTTTTGTATTAATAACGTTTGTGAAGTGTAGAACATATTCTCCGTTTATTAATGTGTGTGCTCCCAATAGGCTCTCATATTTCTAACGTACCTCATGCTATTCGACTACCATAACCCAACAGCTCCCACTTGAGAGTTGGAGTAGCACTTAACACTTATACTTATAATTGGCAAAGTCTAGCAACCCACACAATTATTTCTAAATTAGAAATATTTAAGATAAAGTTTCAAGAATAGTCTCAGCTATTAATTGTTATAAATTTCTTGCTTTTTATAATCATCTCTTTGTTACAGATACCGTTAAACCATGCATATGTATCCTAAGTCATTCCATATAGTTTAACATTATGTTTCTGGTTATAAAAATAATTCAGATATACCAAATGTAATCAAGGATCATCATGCATTATCCTTTGGGAACGACCATTCATTTATCTGATTAAATCTGAAGAGGGCCCAATGGTATCTTTCTGCACATATCAAGTGGAGTAACAAATCCTTTGTTGACTACATGTGTTGTGGATGCTGCTTCACATACACTCCGAAAAATAGCTTTTATAACTACCATGTTTCAGGACAACGTTTGGCTATAATCACAAAGTGATATCCACACATACAGAACTTGCTTGAATCTCAAGTCTAAGGATAATTTTTAAACCATTTTCGACATTTTACTCATGACATGGATCCAAAAGTAAATGATCGAAAGTTGGGGTATCCAATATGCATCCTTTGTGAATACATATGAGTTTGGCGGGAACAATCCATATATTCACGGAATATAACCAACACTCACATTTGCCTTTCATAACAATATTCTCATATTGTTAACCGACAATGAACATATTTAGTATGAGAAGTCATTCATGGATTAAACATGCAAATATGGAATAACAGTTGTTATATGAATGAAAAACAAATCCCAAGTATCTTTATTCATTAGAAATTAAAAACTGTCTAACAATTTCAAATTATCCAAATACTAATCAAAACACAGAGTTACATGAAACTACTAGCTGGCAATAATCCTATATTTCTAGTCAATTTAGAATGCTTAAGAAATGCTAAAGCCTTTGTGAAAGGGTCAGCTAAGTTATCATCTGTGTCAACTTTTTCTATCTTTACATAACCCAATTTAATGGTCTCACGAAGATAGTGAACTTTTGCGCGAAAATGTCTTGCACCTTTATTGACTCCATCATCTTTCGATATTGCTATGGCTCCAGTATTATTACAATACATACTTATGAGTTCTTCAATTGTGAGAACATTACCAAGCCCAGAAATGAATTTTCGAATCCAAACAGCCTCCTTCGATGCATCAAAAGCAGCGATATATTCAGCATTTGTAGATGAGGTTGCAAAAATACTTTGTTTTGTACTTTTCCAGTTAACAACACCTCCATTTAGAACGAACACATATCCTGTCTGCGACCTTAGATCGTCAGCGATATATCCAGCATCAGTGTAACAAGAAACTCTGAGCTCTCGTTCCATATTACCTCCATATACCAGAAACACATCCTTAGTATTGCGAAGATACTTAAGAATATTTTTAACAACAGTCTAGTGCTCTTCACCTGGATACTGTTGAAATCGGCTTGTTATGTTTTGTGCGAACGCAACGTCAGGACGAGTACATCTTACAACATACATAATTGATCCTATAGCAGATTCGTAGGGAACATTTTGCATACGCTGTTTCTCAGTAGGTGTGAAAGCACCTTTTGACTTACACAATTTAAGCTTTTCTTGCATCGGGATAGTTCCACGTTTGGAATTTTCCATATAATATCTTTTCAAAATATTCTCAATGTAAGCACTTTGACATAAACTAATTAACCGCTCTGACCTATCACGGTAGATCTTGATTCCAAGAATATATGCAGCATCCCCTAAATCTTTCATAGTAAAACTTCTTCCAAGATAGGATTTTACATCTTGTAACATTGGAATGTTGTTTCCCATGAGTAATATGTCATCGACATATAGAATTAAGATAGCGACATAACTCCCACTAGCCTTTTGGTATACACATGACTCATCAGGATTTTGAGTGAAATCAAATTTCTTGATTTCATCATCAAATCGCTTATTCCATTGCCTAGATGCTTGCTTAAGTCCATAAATGGAACGCTTGAGCTTGCATACATGGTTAGGATATTTTAGATTCACAAAACCCTCAGGTTGCTCCATATAGACTTCTTCGGAAAGATGTCTATTAAGGAAGGCATTTTTGACATCCATTTGCCATATCTCATAGTCATAGTACGCAACTATAGCTATGAGAATCCTTATAGCTCTAATGTCTGCAACAGAAGAAAAGGTTTCTTCATAATCAACCCCGTAGGTTTGAGTGAAACCTTTTGCTACAAGACGAGCTTTAAAGACGTATACTGCACCATCCATGTCAATCTTTTTCTTAAAGAGCCACTTGCTACCAACGGTTCTAGCATTGGGAGGAAGCTCAACTAAGACCCATACATCATTGTCTTTCATCGATTGCATTTCCACATTCATCGCATCAAGCCATTTCTTGGATTCAGGATCTAGCAATGCAGCTTTATAGTTAGCGGGTTCACCGAGATCCCCTAACTTATGCTCCTCAGCATCGATGTATAAACACAATCGATCTGTGGGACGACGTATCCTTGTAGACCTACGAATGGGAATGATATCACTTTGAGGTTCATCAATTTCTTGATCATCCTCTTCATGATCTAAGCTAGTGTCTACAGAAGGATTTGTGTCTTCTTCTTGAATTAGTTCAAGATCTTTCATACTCCCACTTGCTTTCAGATCTATAAGATCATTCTCAAAGAACTCAACATTCTGAGAAATAAATACTTCATTCTCAGATGGGTAATATCCCATTGTTTCCTTTGGGTATCCTACGAAGATACACCTAAAAGATCTAGGATCAAGCTTTTCAGGTTTGGTAAGTGTATCACGCTTAACAAGTGCCTCACAACCCCAGACTTTTAAGCAAGACAGCTTAGGGGCTTGCCCATGCCATATTTCATATGGTGTCTTATCAACCTTCTTAGTTGTAACCATGTTGAGAATGCGTGCAGCAGTCTGAAGAGCATAATCCCAAAAGGACTTTGGAAGAGTAGTTTGACTTATCATGGACCGAACCATGTCTAGCAGTGTTCGATTTCTCCTCTCTTACACACCCTTGTTTTGTGGCGTGTAGGGAGGAGTGCGATGGGCAATAATCCCATGCTCCTTTAGATGATCCAAAAACTCTTGACTTATATATTCACTTCCACGATCAAAACGTAGTGACTTAATGGTCTTCCCGAGTTGGTTTTCTACTTCCTTTTGAAATACCTTAAAGGTTTCAAACACTTCATGTTTATGTTTTAGCAGGTAAACATAACCATAACGACTGAAGTCGTCAGTGAAAGTAACGAAGTAGCTAGCTCCTTGACTTGACACTATCTTAAATAGGCCACATACATCGGTGTGTATTAGTCCAAGTAGATCTTTAGCCCTTTCCATTTGATGTGAATAAGGTTTTCTTGCCATCTTTCGAGACAAACACGAAACACACTTTCCTAATGACTCAATGTCAATAGAATTGAGAAGTCCATCATGTTGCAACTTTTCAATGTATTTCTTGCTAATGTGTCCAAGACGACTGTGCCACAAGTGAGCGGAGTCTAAATTAATTTTGGCTCTTTTATTGCTAATAGCATACTTAGAACTATCGTTTGTATTGGAACACAACATATCAATTTCAAAAATACCATCCCGTGGGACAGCCATAAAATAAACTAGATTATTCTTTGAAACTGAAATAACATTGTTATCATCAAAATGACTAATAAAACTATCGTCAAACAAACGTGAAACTGAAATAACACCTCTAGTAATAGAGGGAGAATAATGACAATTGTTCAAGACAATAATTAATCCACTAGGGAGCTCTAAATGATAAGTTCCAATTACTTCAACGGCTGCACGATGACCATCGCTCACGTACAGACTCAAAGCACCTGGTTTCAGCTTCTTACATCACCGTAGACCCTGAGTAGTAATACAAATATGAGTATCATAACCTGTGTCATAAATCCAAGATTTACTAGGGAAAGAATAAAGTTATATGATGAAAATACCTAAAGTGCTAGCTCCCTGAGATAACTTCTACTTTTTCATCAACTCGGCGAGATACACGGGGCAGTTCCTTCTCCAGTGCCCTATTTTACCACATTGGTGGCAAATGGCGTCCTTTACAGGGTTATCTTTCTTAGGTGGTGGAGGAGTCTTAGGTTTAGGAGCAAATGACACATTGTTTGGTGCATAGCCCATCTTGCTCTTGCCTTTACCATGACCCCCCTTAGCAGCTTTGTGCGGTTTATTTTTATAGGGTTTTCTGAACCCTTCCAGCTCGTATTACATGAAGTGCAGGATTAACATCTTTCTTTGGCAGCGTATCTTCATGTAGCTTAAGCATGGCATGTAATTCATTCACGGTCTTCCCCATGCCGTGCATATTGTAATTCTGCACGAAGCTGTCATAATCCTTATTCAGAGAGACTAAGATAACACTCACTGCAAGGTTTTGAGAGACGGGTTGACCGAGACGCTCCAAGTTGTCAATGTAGCTTTTCATCTTTAGAACGTAAGAGCTAACTGATTGACCTTCCTCTTGCTTGCACGCATGAAATTCTCTCACGGTCTGCAAAAGTTCATGTTCGGCTTGTTTGGAATACAAAGCTTTTAATTCCTGGAGCATGTCATAAACACTAAGATAAGCTAGATTTCGTTGGATCTCTAGGTCCATGGTCAATAACATGAGCACAACAGCTTCCTTTTGCCCTTTAACCCATGCAGCATAAGCTACAAGAGCCTCAGGAGGAACTTGCTGTCTACGTAGTGCAACAGGTGCAGCGGGAATATGATGCTCAAGGTAATTTTCCTTATCTTCCGTTGAGAGTACCAACCTAAGTTGTCTGTACCAGTCAATGAAGTTGGGTCCAATGAGTTTTTGTTTCTCAAAGAAACTCATGAATACCGAATTGTTTTCGACTGAGGTAGTCATCTACAATAAAAAGTTCAAACAATTAGTATTTTAGATA
>BQNB010165818.1:3268-14178 GCA_026074375.1 Tanacetum coccineum | reverse complement strand
GAGCTTCTACAATTTAAGTTGCAAGAAGTTTGGACTTTAGTGGATTTACCAAATGGAAAAAGAGCTATAGGCACTAAATGGGTTCTCAGGAATAAAAAGGATGAAAGGGGAATTGTGATAAGAAATAAAGCAAGATTGGTTGCTCAAGGGTACATACAAGAAGAAAGGATTGACTATGATGAAGTCTTTGCCCATATTGTAAGAATTAAAGCAATCAGGCTATTTTTAGCTTATTCTTCATTTAAAGACTTTGTGGTGTATCAAATGAATGTAAAAAGTGCTTTTCTCTATGGAAAGATTGAAGAAGAGGTGTATGTATGTCAACCACCAGGATTTGAAGATCCAAACTTTCCTGATAGAGTATACAAGGTTCAAAAGCACTGTATCGACTACATCAAGCTTCTAGAGCCTGGCATGAAACCTTGTCAACATATCTATTGGACAATGGGTTTTAAAGAGAAAAAATTGACAAAACCTTATTCATCAAAAGGCACAAAGGTGATGTTTTACTGGTCTAAGTTTATGTGGATGATATCATCTTTGGTTCAACAAAGAAGGAGCTATGCAATACATTTGAGAAGTTGATGCATGAGGAATTTCAGATGAGTTCTATGGGAGAACTTACATTCTTCTTGGGATTACAAGTGCAGCAGAAGAAGGATTGTTGGGATTAAAAGACTTCTTGATGATCTTGAAGTTACTGCTGCTAAGGTTTGTGTTACTGCTGCTAAGTAAAACTTAGTGTTGTTCATTAACTCTAATGAAAAATATGCTAAGTAGTTAGTACCGCTAGTTCATAGTTACTACTGCTAGTGTAACTTAGTACTGCTAGTGTATATTAGTACTGCTAGTTACTACTGCTATTATATGTTAGTACTACTGGTGAAGATTGAAGAAAATATTCTAAGTAGTTACTACTGCTTGTACACAGTTAATGTTGCTGGTGTATAAGTTTCTAGTGCTTGTTAAGAGTTAATGCTGCTGGTACAAAAGTTACAACTGCTAAAAGATTACAACTGCTGAAAGATTACAACTACTGAAAGATAAAGATTGCTTGAAGATCAAGATTACTTACGTGATAAGTATGAGTTATTTATAGAATAGATCTTTGAGAATAATCTAAGTTTTTGTAATATATTGTAAATAGACAAGGACTCCTTGGTGTAAAAAGGAGGTCCTAAGGCATAGAGTTTTAATTATCTCATCAATCTCATCATATAGAATTGTCATAGCTTCAATGTTTTGTAACCTTAATACTAGGAGACTATTCGTATTATTTGTAATAATAATATTGGAGCTTTTATTGTTAAATTATATTGTTTTGTATTATGGTTTCATTGAAGAATTCTTCTTATATTAAAGATTAGATTCCGCATAATCTTTGATATATTTTACAAAGTTTCTACTATAGTTGTGTTGGATTTATCTAGCATAACTAAACCTTACACAAGCTAAGGAATTCAAGATCCATTCAAGTGGGATCAACAAGTGGTATCAGAGCTTGTTGCTTTGAGAAACTTTGCTAGCATCAAAAGTTCCTATGCTCAAACCAGGTGAGTATGAGCTTTGGAGGATAAGGATGGAATAGTACATCCAGATGATTGATTATTCTATATGGGAAGTCATAGAGAATAGGAATGCACCTCCAGTAACAAAAGTTGTTGAAGGGGTTGAGACTACAATTGCTTCTTTAACTGCTGAAGAAAAGGCATAAAGGAGGTTAGAGCTAAAGGCAAGAGGCACTTTATTGATGGGCATCTCTAATGAACATCAATTAAAGTTTAACTCCATCAAATATGCCAAGTCATCGCTGCATGCTATTGAGAAGAGGTTTGGAGGGAATGTTGCTACTAAAAAGACTCAGATCAATCTTCTAAAGCATCAGTATGAAAATTTTATTGCATCTAGCTCAGAGGTCTTAGATTAAACCTTTGATAGGCTTTAAAAGCTTATCAGTCACTTGGAGATTCATAGTGAAAATATCTTACAAGTTGATGTAAATCAGAATTCTTAAGAAGTCTGTACCAGAATGGAACACATTACCGTTGTGTGGTGGAACAAGCCTAAGGGATAGATACATTAATTGGATGATCTTTACAAAAACCTAAAGTATCTATAAACAGAGGTTATAGAAAGGTGACATCAAGATCATGTACATAAACACACCAATATAGTAGCCTTTGTATTCCTAATACAAACACTGAGTTGTACAAATGGAGCAGTTAATACTGCTCATGGTGCTACAACTGCTAGCACTCAAGCTACTACTGTTAACTCAACAACAATTGATAACTTGAGTGATGCTGTTATCTGTGGCTTTCTTTGACAAGAACCAAACTGTCACACTTGACAATGAGGACTTGCAACAAATTAATCCTGATGATTTAGAAGAGATGGACTTGAGGTGGCAGATGGCTATGCTAACAATGAGGGCAAGGAGATTCTTGAAGAACACTAGAAGAAAGCTTACTGTTAATGGTAATGAGACCATTGGGTTTGATAAGTCTAAGGTGGAGTGTTACAACTGCCACAAAAGGGTACACTTTGCAAGGGAGTACAGGGCTCTAAGGAAACCAAGGAAAATAGAATAGGGGAGAACAAAGATAGTTGTTAGTCAGCAGTGGAGACAACTACTTCTAATGCTTTGGTGTCTTGTGATGGTTCTGGTTATGATTGGAGTGATCAAGCAGAAGAAGGTCCAACTAACTTTGCACTCATGGCTTACTCTTCTACAAGTTCTAACTCTGAGGTATCTACTGATTCAAACTGTTCATCATCTTGTTTGGAAAATGTTAAAATTCTTAAAGAACAAAATGAACAACTGTTAAAAGACTTAAGGACATCTAAGTTAAATGCTATTGCTTATAAAATAGGTTTAGAGTCTGTAGAAGCAAGACTTCTAGTCTATAAGAAAAATGAGTCTGTTTATGAGGAAGATATCAAGGTCTTAAAACGTAAGATTCATTTAAGAGAAGTAGCCATTATAGAGCTTAAAGGAAGTTGGAACTGGCTCAAAAACAAAAGGATGAAATTTAGCTAATAGTAGAAAATTTTGAGAATTCATCTAAAAACTTAAGCAAACTAATAGATTGTCAGATAGTTGATAAGTGCAAAATAGTTTTAGGGTTAATGTTGTTTCCACCTCATATACTAGAACTTTATGCCTCCAAAACTGATCTGTTCATTATATGGTTTAGAAGAGTTTTACAAGTGGAGCTATAGTTATTAAGCCTTAGCTGAGAAACAAGTGAAGCTATGCTAGTGAAGCAAAGCCTAAAGTAGTTAGGAAGAATAATGGTGCTCCAACTATTAAGGATTGAGTGTCTGAAAGTGAGGAAGAAGATGTGCCTTAGGCTGAAAAGAAAATAGTTAAGCCTAGTTTTGCTAAGATAGAGTTTCTTAAACCTAAAGGAAAAACTGCTAGGAAAACTGCTAAACAGGTTGAACAACTTAGGCAAAACACTCATACTCCTAGAGGCAATCAAAGAAACTAGAATAATATGATGTCTCAAAGATTAGGAAGTAACTTTGAGATGTTTAACAAAGCTTGTTTTGTATGTAGAAGTTTTGATCACTTGCAGGTAGATTGTAAAAAGGTGAATCAAAAATAGTTTCAAAATACAAAACCTGTTTGGAACAATGCTAAAAGGGTGAATTATCAAAATTTTTCCAAAAAGACTCACCCCTTCCCTAAAAAGAACATGGTTCCAAGAGCAGTACTAATAAAGTTTGGCTGCAGCGCTACTCACTTAATACTGCCAGACAAGTTAATACTGCTCACCCAAAAATAATAATGAATAGTGCTAGACCAATGACAAATCTTTCTAAAATAGCACATTCAACTGTTAAGAGGCCCATTCATAAGAATACAACATTTAAAAACAGTAATTTTAATCAGAGGGTTAATACTGTTAAGGATAAAAATGTTAATGCTGCTAGGCCAAAAGCAGTAGTTAATGCTGTTAAGGGAAATAATGTTAATGTTGTTAAGGCCTCAGCTTGTTGGGTTTGGAAACCAAAGACTAAGGTATAGACCATGTTTCTAAACACAACAGTGCATCTTAACTAATGTGCAGGGCAATCCACAAATGGATTTACAGGATAAAGGAGTGATTGATAGTGGATGCTCAAGGCACATGACAGGGAACATGTCCTATCTTACAGACTATGAAGAGATTGATGGAGGATATGTTGCCTTTGGAGGAAACCCCAAAGGAGGGAAAATCACAGGCAAAGGTACAATTAAAACTGGTAATTTAGATTTTGAGAATGTGTATTTTGTAAGAGAGTTAAAGTTTAACCTCTTTAGTGTCTCACAAATGTGTGACAAAAAGAATAGTGTTCTCTTTAATGACACTGAATGTATTGTTTTATCTCTAAACTTTAAGTTAACTGATGAAAGTCAAGTTTTACTTAAAGTTCCTAGAGAGAACAATATGTATAGTGTTGATTTAAAGAATGTTATTCCTAAAGGAGGTCTAACTTGTCTCTTTGTAAAAGTCACATCTGATGAATCCAAACTTTGGCATAAGAGGCTTGGACACATAAATTTCAAAACTATATTAACTGTTAAGGAATTCTTGTAAGAGGTTTACTTCAAAACTTTTTGAATTTATTCAATAACTGTGGTGATTGTTAAAAAAGGAAAGCAACATAGAGCTTCTTGTAAGTCCAAAATAGTAAGTTCAATCAGCCAACCTTTTCATATGTTGCACATGGATTTGTTTGGTCTAACATTTGTAAAAAGCTTAATGAAATGTTGTATTGCTTAGTTGTCACAGATGATTATAGTAGGTTTAGTTGGGTTTTCTTTCTAGCTACTAAAATTAAGCTAGTGGCTTACTTATGTCCTTTTTTCACTAGAATAGAAAAATCTAATAGATCAAAGGGTTAAGGTAATTAGATGTGACAATGGAACTGAGTTCAAGAATAAGGAGATGAATCAGTTTTGTAAGAGAAAAGGTATTAAGAGAGAATTTAGTGTAGCTAGAACTCCTCAACAAAATGGAGTAGCTGAGAGGAAAAATAAAACACTAATTAAGGCTTCTAGGACAATGCTAGCAGATTCTAAGCTACCTACTACTTTTTGGGCTGAAGCAGTTAATATTACTTGCTATGTGCAAAATAGGGTATTAGTAACTAAGCCTCATAACAAGACCCCTTATGAACTTTTTCTTGGTAGAAAACCAGCTTTAGGCTTTATGAGACCATTTAGGTGTCCTGTTATAATTCTCAATACCATAGATAACTTAGGCAAGTTTAATGGTAAGGCTAATGAAGGATTCTTTGTTGGGTACTCAATCAAGAGTAAAGCATTTAGAGTATTCAATAGTAGAACTAGGATTGTTGAAGAGAACTTGCATGTCCAGTTTAGTGAGAATACACCTAATATTGCAGGAAGTGGACCAAATTGGCTTTTTGATATTGATGCACTAACAAAGTCAATGAATTATAAGCCAGTTGTTGCAGGAAATCAGTCTAATGGTAATGTAGGTACAAAAGCATGTGATGATGCAGGTAAAGCTAGAATGGAGACAGTACCTGGTAAAGATTATATTCTGCTACCATTATGGACTGCTGATTCACCATTCTCTCAAAGTTCAAAGAGTTCTCCTGATGCTGGATTCAAACCTTTAGGACATGATGATAACAAGGTTACTGAAGAACCAGGAGAAGAAGGTGGTGATTCAAGTAAAGATAGTGAAAGTAATGATGAAGAGAAGGAGAATAATGTTAACAACACTAACACTGTTAATGCTGCTAGCATAAATGAAGTTAATGCTGTTGGTGTAAAAACAAGCATTGAACTTCCAGATGATCCAAATATGTCTGAATTGGAAGATATTGTTTATTCAGATGATGATAAAGATGTTGGTACAGAGGCTGACATGAACAATTTGGATGCATTTATACCTGTCAGTCATATTCTAACTACAAGAGTACACAAAGATCATCCAGTTGAACAAATTATTGGAGACTTGAATTCAGCACCTCAAACAAGAAGAATGACAAAGAATTTGGAAGTACATGGTTAGTTTAGTTTAGTTCAGCACAGAACAAACAATAAAGACTTTCAAAACTGCTTGTTTGCTTGCTTTTTATCACAAGAAGGACCCAAAAAGGTAATTCATGGATTAAAGGATCCAAGCTGGATAAAGGCTATGCAGGAAGAGCTTCTATAATTCAAGTTACAAGAAGTTTGGACTTTAGTGGAGTTACCTAATGGAAAACGGGCTATAGGTACTAAATGGGTCTTTAGGAATAAAAAAGATAAAAGAGGAATTGTGATTAAAAATAAAGCAAGATTAGTTGCTCAAGGGTACACACAAGAAGAAGGGATTGACTATGATGAAATCTTTTCCCCTGTTGCAAGAATTGAAGCAATTAGGCTATTTCTAGCCTATGCCTCATTTAAAGACTTTGTGGTGTACTAATGGATGTCAAGAGTGCTTTTCTTTATAGTAAGATTGAAGAAGAAGTCTATGTTTGTCAACCATCAGGATTTGAAGATCCAGACTTCCCTAACAGAGTATACAAAGTAGAAAAGGTACTTTATGGACTGCATCAAGCTCCTAGAGCTTGGTATGAAACCTTGTTAACTTATTTGTTGGACAATGGGTTTCAGAGAGGAAAGATAGACAAGACTTTGTTTATCAGAAGGGACAAAGGTGATATTCTATTAGTTTAAGTGTATGTAGATGATATCATTTTTGCCTCTACAAAGAAGTCATTATGCACTGAGTTTGAGAAGATGATGCATAAGAAGTTTCAGGTGAGTTCTATGGGTGAACTCATATTCTTCTTAGGACTGTAAGTAAAGCATAAGGAGGATGGGATTTTTATCAGTCAAGACAAGTATGTGACTGAGATTTTGAAGAAATTTGGTTTTACTAATGTCAAGACTGTAAGGACACCTATGGAAACTCAAAAGCTTTTGCTCAAGGATGAAGATGGTGAAGAAGTAGATGTTCATTTATATAGATCAATGATTGGTTCATTGATGTGTCTTACTTCTTCAAGACCTGATATTATGTTTGCAGTGTGTGCATGTGCTAGATACCAAGTCAATCCAAAAGTGTCACATCTTTATGCTGTGAAAAGGATTTTTAGGTACTTAAAAGGTCAACCTAAATTGGGCCTTTAGTATAAAAAAGATTCTCCTTTTGATTTGGCAGCATACACTAATAGTGATTATGCTGGAGCAAGCTTGGATAGGAAGTCTACAACAAGAGGTTGTTAATTTCTTAGAAGTAGATTGATATCATGGCAATGCAAGAAACAGACCGTGGTTGCAAATTCCACAACAGAAGCTGAATATACGGCTGCTTTAAGTTGCTGTGGACAAGTGTTTTAGATTCAGAATCAATTACTTGACTATGGGTATAATTTCTTGCATACCAAAATCTTTATTGATAATAATAGTACTATTTGCATAATTAAAAATCATGTTTTTTTATAAAAAACAAAGCATATAGAGATTAGACATTTCTTTATTAGGGATTGTAATGAAAAGAAGTTGATTCATATGGTTAAAATCCATACTAACAAGAATATTGCAGATTTACTTACAAAAGCTTTTGATGTAAGTAGGTTTCAATATTTGATTGCTAGTATTGGAATGCTAAATCCTTAAAATCTTTTATCTCTTTATGTTTTTGTAAAGTTTTGTATGAATTAGTACTATTATTCATGTCATTAAAAGTTTATGTTGTTAAGTATAATTAGTGCTGCTAGTTATACTTAATACTGCTAAGTTAATGCTGTTAGTTATACTTAATACTGCTGGTATAATTAACATTGTGATTTGGTGAGTAAAAGAATTGAGAGAAGTGGTGAGTTGAAAAACAGAAAGAGAGATGTGTGAATTAAAAACAGATATAGTGATTTGGTAAGAAAAAGAATTAAGAGAGTTGGTGAGAATAACAACAGAAAGAGAGATGTGTTGAAAAAAAACAACCAGAGTATTTGGGTGAGAAAAAGAATTGAGAAAAGCAGTTGTGAGTTGAAAACAGAAAGAGAGTATGAAATATATTAAAAACAAGAGTGTTTGGACTAGAACTTGGAGTTAATACTGGTCCCCATCAAAGTTAATAAGTTACTGCTAACAAAACTTACTACATACTACTTTACTTACTACTGCAGTTGAAAGTTAAAGCTGCTAGGCAATAACTAACAATGCTGATGAAAGTTAGGGCTCGCAACAAGGTCATAACATTAACTAACTTACTTTAACTACATATACTTACTACTACTACTACCTAACTGCTTACTCTCTTTTACTAACTACTTACAAACATACAATAATACAACTACAACTTACCCTTAGTACAACTTACTTGCTATTGAGAAAGTTATGCTAGCTACCAGGCATAACTTACAACACAGGAGAACTGTTAATGTTGTTGAGGGTATTTTCCGAAAATACTTTGATTAAGGGTTCATTCACTCACTAATAAAATCGAGTTCATTCAATCATAACTCTCTGCTAAAATCACAAACCTAAAACTCAATTCATCATTCATCAACAAAAACCAAAACCCAAACACATAAAACGACCCTATAAACAGTTTGCTTGATACTACATAATTTGGTACGTGTTTTTTGTCAAAACCACCCACCGCCCCCTGTAAAGTGAAGGGTTTGAGCAAATTGTTGATTTTCTGAATGCAAACCCTATAAGATATGCTCTAACAATCAATCCCACTATCTATACTTCATGCATTGAACAATTCTGGGCTACTGCAAAAGTGAAAATTGTCAATGGGGAAGTGCAGTTACAAGCCCTAGTGGATGGGAAGAAGGTAATCGTTACTGAAGCATTAGTTAGAAACGTACCTTACAAGTTGAAATGATTGAGGAAGGTACGGACTACTGCCACAAAGCTCCCAATTTTTAAGAACTTACAAGGATGGGGTATTGAAAAACTTTCAACATAAGCTTACATTCTATAAGGCGATTACTTTTCTCCTCCCAAGGAAATGTCCTTATTCAGTGAACCATTTTGCAATGCCTAAGTGCTAAGACTACCGTGCCTGGAAAGAATTTAGTAGAAATATGCTTTTCTGAAATTATCTGCTACTATACACACCAAAAGTTTAACATTTCTAAAGGTAATATTTAAAAGTATGTGAAGAACTTGGATAATGCTGGTATCTTTATGAATGTATCAAGGTTTGTGCAAAATTTATTGAGAAAACAACTTGAAGTGGATGCAAGAGTCATAAGAGAATTTATGTTAACCCCCTCTCTACACTAAGAAGATAGTAAGAAACAAGAGAAGGTGCAGGGAAAGGCTTTTTCTGAAATGGGATACAACCCCTATAATCCTACAATGATGTACAAGCTCAAACAAGAACAAGTAATGGTTTAGCAATGCCAACTGACCCCTACACCCATCCCTATTATTTTAACCATCAACATCTCAACCTCATTGTGAACAAAGATCAAGAAGGCCCAAAGAGAAGGACACTAAGGTACCTCAGCCAAGTGGTCCTATATACAAAGTTGCAGTTGAGGCTGTCAATGGGAGATAGATACATCTTGTTAGGAGGCTACCACTACTGCTACTACTGGCTTAGAATGCAGAGCAGGATAAGGTGTAACATAATAAGGACGCCAAATAGAACTATAAAAAAAAAAAAAAAATAGAAAATCCACAGGCAACACTTAATGAACCTAATCCCCAAGGAACTGGTTCATGTAGTGGGCCCAGGCGCCAAGAAACCATCGGGGATACTATTGCTCAAACTAGGTTTGGGAATGTATCTAAAATACCCAATGATTCACTGCTCGCAGGAGTTAACACACATCAAAGTGATGAGGATAGACTGAAACTCAATGAATTGATGGAATTTTGTACCAAATTGCAACAAAGAGTCCTTGACCTGGAGAATACAAAGACTGCTCAAGCTCAGGAAATTACAAGTTTGAAACTGAGAGTCAAGAAGTTAGAGAAGAAAGGAGGGTCAAGAACTCACAAGCTTAAAAAATTATACAAGGTTGGTAGATCTGCAAGAGTAATTTCCTCTAATGAAGCTAGTTTAGGTGATAAAGAGGATGCATCCAAATAGGGGAGGAAAATTGATGACATTGTAGCAACTTGTATAATTCAAGTTAATATTTAACCATTCGTTTTCATTTATTATTTTGATCTCAAATGATAATACTTTTACAAGTAAATATGTAAATTCAATCGCGTAAGCTTAAATCGTAAACAATATTAAACTATGATTAGTCTAGGTGTTCTAGACATTTTATTTTCTTATAATTATATTTCATATGTACTATTGCTATTTTGCTATTTTATGTAAACATTGTACGTTTTACATTTTACATAAACTTAAACCTATATTTTTAGGTTGTAACAATGTCTATGTACTCCGTTAAACTTATAACACATCTAATATACTTAGTTAGAGTATATTGATAAGTTTTAGCATTTTTATAAGCATAGTATTTTTATGATACCCGGTTTTAAGTTTCGTGACTTAACGACTAAACATTAGTAATTACCGGGACCAAATTATACCCCGTAGGGTAATAACTTCACAATGAAGCAACTCTACAGTTATCTCGGCAAGCAAGAAACCAAACACCACACCACCTCACCATGATGTGGCATATATGTGGCACCACATGACCCTGTGGCCTTATGTGGTACTCCTTGTCATCTAAAACCAACACATGTCATTGTTTTCTTTACTACTAAATTTCCTAGCTAAATATATAAGCTAAATATCTACATGATAAAAACATTATACCAAAAGCTAATCCAACTCCTTTTTTATTTCTCTCTTGTGTCATCCCTTTCACATCACCATATACCATCCATTTCTTGATTTCAAGCAATAAGTTATACTACAAAAGTGAAGAGTTTAGTAAGCTATACAAGGTTCTTGAGTTGTTTTGGT